>OX123196.2:35269079-35513248 GCA_944739405.2 Euclidia mi
AGCCCTAAAGGGTTGCCTTTAAAAAATAAATAAAATTGAACTTAGCTATGTTGGGTGTACTACCGCATAACCCATCAATAGGCTAAGACAGCGATATGACAATAAAATTAATCTAAATTAACTTTAGCGAAAACTAAAAACGCAATAACAGCGAAAACTACTAACTAAATACTTAAACTAAGAGGTAGATCCAACTTCAGGCTAGATCTCACTGAGTTGGAAGCGGACAGAGACGTACAACAGGGTGCACGTAGCTCCCCTTCGCGGTTTTCACGGTAACAACGCGGGTTATACCATCCTTGGAAGTATGCAGATTCTCTACGATGGCTAACGGCCATGAAAGTGGCGGAGCATTATCATGTATTATGACGACCAACGTACCCTCCTGTATAAGGGATGCAGGACAATTCCACTTGGATCTAGCCTGAAGCTGGTGTAGATATTCCGCACGCCAGCGCCGCCAGAACGACTGCACGAGTTTATCCAGCAGAGTATGTCTCTGGAGCAAGCTTGAAGAGTCTGCTTCAGGAGCCGGAAATGACGATAATGGTACTGTGTTCAGAAAATGTGCAGGGCTTAACGCGGATTGGTTCTGCAGGGTCACTACTCACTCAATGCCGTGAGCGGACGCGAGTTGATCAGTGCCTCGACTTGTGCAAGGACAGTTAAAGCTTTTCGTAAGAGAGGATCTGTTGACATATAACTTTGAAGAGATGCGTTTTAATTACTTTGACCATGCTTTCCCAACATCCACCGAAATGTGGAGATGCTGGTGGAATAAACTTCCAGTCAATATGATCTATGGAAAGTTCTTCCTGAAGACGAGTACGATAACCCGCGACGTGATTGAAACAAACTTGTCACAAACTAACTGCACCGAGTAGTTAGAACCAATGCGGACTTGCAGATATACGACTCCGCCGTAAGCACGCTCGCTGGCGTCAGCGAAACCTATTAAGTTGATGGTACATCCATCTACCAATCCAAGATGACGTGGAATAGTTACGCTATGCTATGCTATGCTATGCTATACTACGCTATGCTATGCTATGCTAAGCTACGCTAAACTATACTATACGTGTAGTATAGTTCCGCTTTGTATATGGATGACATTGCCTGTAGTGTCATACCCGCTCCGCTAGCAATTTCGCTTTGTGAAGAGCTCATTCAGCTTTTCAAGCGAGGCCAGTTTGATCTTGTCAAATGGACAAGCAACTCTAAGGAGGTTCTCGCACGCATACCAGATTCTCATAAAGCTTCTCCAGACATTGAGTTTGAGAAGTCTGTACCGCATAATGTTCTCGGTTTACGCTGGGGCAAATACTGCGATAGTTTTCGGTTTGACGTCTCACCACCGGATGATAAGTGCACCAAACGCACTATGCTGTCCACAGTGGCTCGACTATGGGACATAATGGGTTTTGTGGCTCCCAAAAGAGCTTTGGCTATCAAAGTGTGAGTGGGATGAAACACCCCCTGACCATATTGTCGCCGCTTTGGGCCAGTTTTGTATTGAGCTTACCGCGCTCAATCAAATAACTATTCCACGTCATCTTGGATTGGTAGATGGATGTACCATCAACTTAATAGGTTTCGCTGACGCCAGCGAGCGTGCTTACGGCGGAGTCGTATATCTGCAAGTCCGCATTGGTTCTAACTACTCGGTGCAGTTAGTTTGTGACAAGTCTAAGGTCTCGCCTGTTAAAACCATTTCGGTTGCGAGACTGGAGTTGTGCGCGGCCCTTCTGCTGTCTTAGTTGCTCCGCAACGTTCAAGACACAGTTTTGCTCCACTACCCTATTAATAAAATATACGCATTTTCCGACTCCAAAGTAGTTCTCGCTTGGATTCATTCTTCTCCTCTTCGCTGGCAGACTTTTGTTGCCAACCGCGTTAGTAAATTGATTGAACTTGTTCCCGCTACTTGTTTCAATCACGTCGCGGGTTATCGTACTCGTCTTCAGGAAGAACTTTCCATAGATCATATTGACTGGAAGTTTATTCCACCAGCATCTCCACATTTCGGTGGATGTTGGGAAAGCATGGTCAAAGTAATTAAAACGCATCTCTTCAAAGTTATATGTCAACAGATCCTCTCTTACGAAAAGCTTTAACTGTCCTTGCACAAGTCGAGGCACTGATCAACTCGCGTCCGCTCACGGCATTGAGTGAGTAGTGACCCTGCAGAACCAATCCGCGTTAAGCCCTGCACATTTTCTGAACACAGTACCATTATCGTCATTTCCGGCTCCTGAAGCAGACTCTTCAAGCTTGCTCCAGAGACATACTCTGCTGGATAAACTCGTGCAGTCGTTCTGGCGGCGCTGGCGTGCGGAATATCTACACCAGCTTCAGGCTAGATCCAAGTGGAATTGTCCTGCATCCCCTATACAGGAGGGTACGTTGGTCGTCATAATACATGATAATGCTCCGCCACTTTCATGGCCGTTAGCCATCGTAGAGAATCTGCATACTTCCAAGGATGGTATAACCCGCGTTGTTACCGTGAAAACCGCGAAGGGGAGCTACGTGCACCCTGTTGTACGTCTCTGTCCGCTTCCAACTCAGTGAGATCTAGCCTGAAGTTGGATCTACCTCTTAGTTTAAGTATTTAGTTAGTAGTTTTCGCTGTTATTGCGTTTTTAGTTTTCACTAAAGTTAATTTAGATTAATTTTATTGTCATATCGCTGTCTTAGCCTATTGATGGGTTATGCGGTAGTACACCCAACATAGCTAAGTTCAATTTTATTTATTTTTTAAAGGCAACCCTTTAGGGCCGGGGGGATATGGTAGCGCCATCTATCCTTTCCATTGCTAGTTAATTATGTCAACGTCAATGGTTCGTCGCTGCTCGGCCAATCCGAGCGATCCTTTTCATGAATCCTCTCCCAAAACGCCTCGCTATTGGCCGCCCTGCTCAACGGCGACGAAGAAAGAATGGAAGATTCGAGACGCTCGGGAACTCATGTCCGCCGCATACAGCAATCCGCACCGCCATATATAATTATTACCGCTTATACCAAAAAACCTAACAAACCCGCTCGCGATTGAAAGTGATTTGTGTAATGGAGTGATTCAAGCAGCTTCAGGATTCCCGAAGAAACCAAGCGGCCGCCATTTGCAAGGAAAAGGACTGCCGAGCAAGGTAAGAGGCTCCTTACCACAACACCTTTTCACTTCCTCATTTCCTAGTCGATAAGAACCGCCATCCTACAGTCCACAATATTAATAGTTTTCCCAAATCGACTAGGAACATTCGGTTCGCCGAAACACCTACAGTACATATTTGTAATATTTTTAAATGTAACAAGATCATTCTTAAGTAGGTTACTTTGGTAGGTACATACATATATAATTTTTTTATATGAAATGTTGTCCCAGGGTAAGAAGCGGTCGACGCCAGCTCCAGACGTGACGGAGCGCAGTCAGGGCGGGCGAGTGGTGGCGTGCAACGCGTGCAAGTCACCGCAGTGGCTCCCCACCGGCACCACGTCCACCACCAGCCACAGCTCCACTACCACTGGCTACTCCTCACGTTAGTACCCAACGCCACTTTACCTAGAACCCCACAAAACACAAAAAATCAACAACACCGCTAATCCATTACCAGATTACTTATCAGCTTACGCAAAAGACATTCTTGACTAAATAAACACACTCGTAAGTAAATCTATAAATGACCATGCCTTGTATTATTATTCGCGCCGCGTGTGGATCTAGCCTAATCTGATAACCTAATTTAGATTTTATTTTCTTACATCTTCATTGGACTACTGTGTATCGCTGTCCTGAATTAGGTAGAAGCTTCACATTTAGCTGCTTACCATTTTCGTAAGTACTTGCTATTTCAAAAATTCAAAGGCTGGTTTTCCCTTTAGAGCATTATATTTTTTGCTTTTCCTACCACATCCATAAACATTATTTTGAAAGCAATAACCGACTATGTAAATGTAATATGCATGTAGAGTAATAAAATTGTAACTAGAGAATATGTTTTTTATAACGTACCGGAATATTTTTGAAAGTCAATTCTTTTGGCGTTTATTATTTGCCTGTACAAAGTAAACTATTTCCAGAATTATTAAAATACTGCAGACTTTGAGTGTTGTATATATGGGCGCACTGGAGATGGTTTGTTTTATTGTAGATCTAAGCATAAACGTAGAGCAGAGCCATCTAGATGACTAAATGATAACTAAACCGGAAGTTAATATTATTTTAATGTAATTTTAACTAAATTACCAGTAAAATATTAATTAAATTTGCTTGTAATTAATATTATATAAATTGTGTTACATTTCTGTATTTACATATATTTCTTAACGCAGTATTGGTTGATAGTTTGGCTAACTTTGTTGCCCGCCAACACATTTTTGTAATTTTATAAGTAACTAGTCGACGCCAGCGGCTTCGCACGCACATATTTTCGAATTGCCCGTTTTGCTCGATCCCGTGGAAATTTCGGAAAATCCCGTCTTAGTGCACCCTTACAGTGCCCAAGGAACATACATGCTAAATTTCATCTTCTTACAACCAGTAGTTTCGGCTGTAGCGTGTCTGTCAGTCAGTCAGTAACGCAAGGATTTTATATATTAAGATTAAATTTATCAAGACGTATTTCGACGTTTTAGCTAAAGGAACTGTAATTCTATATTGTTTCTTAATTATAAAGATTAATTGAAAGCTCTAACATACGATATTTTAAATATGTATTATTGAATATGTTTTGATACTAAGTTATGTTGATGCGACGGCGGGCGGCCATGATACTTCGGACATTCGTAAATCATATCGTATCGTGATTCAAGAAATATATTGCAGTTAACAGTGAATTTAACTAGTTTCATTTATGGTTCCTGGGGTGTCCTGACGAGTGAGGGTGCCCAGGCGCCGATAGCAGCGGTTGGGATAAACGCCCCCTAAGAGACTTCGGGATCTACGGTTGGCGCGAAAGTACTTAATGGATCTCTTGGCTTGGCCGCCAATTCCAATGATGCCCTGAAGACTGATGCGACAAGCACTTGGAAGCCGTGTTTGGCGCTTGTCAACCCTGTTCGGAGACCGCACGGTGTGTCGGAGTTATCGTACGAGCGAGAGCGACTACGCCGGTCACCGAGGTGAGGGTGTGCTGTGGCGTGGCGCGAACGCTGTTCTGCTTTGAGCTCTACCAGAGGTTGCAGATGCGGGTTGTTGATGCACTGACAGAGGTATTTTTCCAGAGCTGATTTGATTAGAGTTTTTGAGAAGCATCCTTTAACATTTTATAAATCATGGTGCTGTTTGTTTACATGATTACCTATTGCCCCCGTAAGGATTACCAGATAAACATACAGTAAATATGAAGTTACTGTTGTTTATCCACGTTTGGTACATAACAGCGCTACTGTGCTTATAGTCACGTCGACCATGTCGGAAAGTTTCTGTAAAACTCGACATCAGAGATGGTCACACACTTGTATTACACAAGAAAGAGAAAATAACTTTGTTGTTAATTAGTTCTACTAATGTTATTATTAGTAAATAACAATATAACTGCCCTTTTCAAGTTGAAGCTCTGATATAGATCCATTGTATAAATTACCTGATTTGCTTTCAGTTTAAATAAGCCAATTTATGTGCTGAATACGCATTCAATTGGTAGTCAATAGTGTTTTAATGTTTTACCACTGAGATAACCTCAGTGGTAAAACATTAAAACTAATATTTGTAAAGTTACAAAATAGGTTGTAATAAATATTTGTGGACTCTGTAGGTGTCTACATGATTCCCTTTTAACATAATGTTGAAATTGTTATGTCAACTTTGAGCTAAAGTTAAGGTAATATAATAACAGACAACGGAACGCAACTTAATTATCTTAATATTTGTTTAATTTTAAACCTGTATGGAGTGATTTGTCCCAACCATAATGATAAGTACTTGCTTAACCCAAACTACTGTAGCTAGAAACATGAGATCTGGATAGTGACTCCTTTATGGCCATAGGCATTCACTTAGGTTCTATAATAGTCCACCTCTAAGCATTTTAGGTTGAAAGTCTTAAGACAGATGACTGCTAACCTTTTATAAATTCCAAGTCTTAGTGTTATACTTGGTAAATACAATTTATTTTATTTGTGAGTTCATTTGTAAAGTTAGTGGCATCTATATTCAAGATGACAATCAGTGATAAACCAATAAAATTTAGTGCCAACCTTATTGCTTAGCTTTTGTGGGATACAAGACAGTTAGGAATATGATTATTATGATAATGATGTGGGTTTAAAGAACATGATGTGAAAATCCATGTCTCTTTTCCCATTTAGCAGTATCTATTCTTAGCAAATAAAAGTAATTGTATGAATTACTCATGCTTTATTTTCAAGTCAGTTATGATTAGAGTCAGTTTGAGTTTTTTTATACAGATACACAATTATTAGTTGTGTATGAATGAATAAGAATTACATTAACATCACATGTTAACAGTTTAAAATAAATATTGACATTATTTAGAAAAATCTCCTTAAATATAATGTCAAATAGATATAAACTCACCACCATATTTACTATACACATTAATAAATAATAAAACAAAATATAAAATTAAAGTTGAATTACCTAATGAAAGAGTTAATGTGTAGAGAAATCATAAATAAAAACATTTATTTCAGAAAAGAAAGGTCTATTTATATAAATAAAATGTTGAATTCATTATAAAATACCAATATCTGAATGACTTTATTAACTTTTATATTATGGTTGATTGTAGTAAATTCCTTTACTGAGCGGAATCATTTTTAGAAATAAGAAAGCACTAATCTTGCTTTGAAATACCGGTATCTTGTAAATTTCTCTTTTATGGCTAAAGGGGCAAACAGAGAATTTCACAGCTTGCACTATACTTAAAAATATTCAATAATGGATTCAACTTGTTCTTACATGAGTAATAATTATAGAACTGGTATTTTTGAAATCCTTGAATCTACAACATGGTTTGAAATCATTTCATATTTATGATCATCATCCACAGTCTGACTGTTCACGGCTGAACATAGGCCTCTCCTTGTTATCGCCATATTGTTTTCCTGTTTGATGTGAATAAAACTTATTTTGAATATATTAAGTTTTAACTGTTTTATCAAAATTACAAATGGGTATCCTGATAACTTTAATATTTGATTATCTAAAATGGCACTGTCAGACAGAACCTGAGAAAATTCAGTGTCTTTAGTATTTTACCTTAGGTGTAAAATATGGGCTCCAACACTGTTGTAGCAAAGCTAACTTACAGACCAACGCACATGTTGAACATGCCTGATAGATAGATATAGCCTAATAGGCCGCACCACTTTGCAAGAGTAGAATTTTATTTCATCTACAGTTACAAAGGTTCATGGAACTAATACTTGGGTGGGAAATGTTGCCCACCACCTGCCTTTTGAGTGTTACAGGTTGAAGATGACATCCTGGCAGATGAGCTGGACTTAGCATGAAGAGAGGATGGACGAGCGGTCCTTTACTGATTAATATGTATGGATGACGGTGGCCCACCGCTTTGACGTCGGTTGTTTCGTCTGTGGGCTATGCGTACACATGCCGCATGAGCGCTGTACTAAGCTAGACTCCAGCATTGTTTACTAACCTTTATTGCTGATCAATATCAACAACTGTATGAGCAGTCGACCGTATGGGCGTATAATGACTAAACTGTATTTTTTGTAACTGTCTTTCATATGACTATGTTTTATATAAGTTACTGAGTTTTATATAACTGCTCTATATAACCGTGTTTTCTATAACTGTGGTTTCTATAAATGTGTTTTATATAAATGTTTTTTTTAATAAAAAATAATGCTTTATAGAACTGTGTTCTCCGTAACTGTGTTTTTGAAACTGATTTTATGACAGTGTTATTGTATTTGTGTTATTTTTCTGTGCTCTTTTAATTGTGATATTGTCATTTTGTTGAGGGCTATATACCAGAATGGGTGATGCCTGTTGTTTGAATGGCTAGACCCGGGACGGGTGATGCCGTTTGTGGGCTAGATCCCTATGTTGGTGATGCCACAAGTTGGCTTAGCCATGGGTGATGCCTGATGTTTGGTTGGCTGAACCCGGGATGGGTGATGCCGTGTGTTGGCTAGAACCCGTGATGGGTGATGCCGTGTGTTGGCTAGAACCCGTGATGGGTGATGCCGTGTGTTGGCTAGATCCCGTGATGGGTGATGCCGTGTGTTGGCTAGAACCCGTGATGGGTGATGCCGTGTGTTGGCTAGATCCCGTGATGGGTGATGCCGTGTGTTGGCTAGATCCCGTAATGGGTGATGCCGTTTGTGGGCTAGATCCCTATGTCGGTGATGCCACAAGTTGGCTTAGCCATGGGTGATGCCTGATGTTTGTAAGGCTAGATCCGAGGTGGATGATGCCTGTAGTTTGGAAGGCTAGACTCAAGATGAGCGATTGCCTGTTATTAATGTTGTAAACTATTTGTTTGAATAGTATGTTTATTAATGTGAGAATCTGTTTGAGAATTGAACTGTCCCTTGTGGTTCAGCTGTTACCATCTCTGTTTGTTAATTTTATGCAAGCTATAATTTTTAACTTTCGTTATTATGTGTGTGTAAACATATAATTGCAACTGAGATAACTGTTTGATAATATTGTACTGTCTGCTGATGATAAAATTGTTTACATTTTGTTTATAAAGTACTTTGTTAAAGCTGCAAAACTTTATTTGTTTATTGTGATCACTATATTAACTTGGAAGTTTACTGTTTAAATCTAGAGAACTATTGCTGATTTTGTATTGTTTACTGATACCACATTGGTAACTGCCAGTAACTGTCTGCTGATAACAGTTCACTGATAATAACTGTGTGTTGATGTCTAAACTGTTTACTTTTTCGTTTATTCTATACTTTTGTACAACCTGTAATTCTTTTTTGTATTGTCATTGTATGAGAATGTTATTGTGATTGCTTGCTTTAGCATGATGTGACTGGATAAGATTATATTGTGATAGTAACTTGGTGCTTGCTCTAGCATGATTTGCAGTAATTTGTTAATTACCCACCTGAATGTAGAGTCATAAAAACTTTATAATTTGTAATTTTCAAGCGCAGGGAGCGCGCTTGTTGTCAGTATGGCCGTATGGGCGCACTGGAGATGGTTTGTTTTATTGTAGATCTAAGCATAAACGTAGAGCAGAGCCATCTAGATGACTAAATGATAACTAAACCGGAAGTTAATATTATTTTAATGTAATTTTAACTAAATGACCAGTAAAATATTAATTAAATTTGCTTGTAATTAATATTATATAAATTGTGTTACATTTCTGTATTTACATATATTTCTTAACGCAGTATTGGTTGATAGTTTGGCTAACTTTGTTGCCCGCCAACACATTTTTGTAATTTTATAACTAACTAGTCGACGCCAGCGGCTTCGCACGCACATATTTTCGAATTGCCCGTTTTGCCCGATCCCGTGGGAATTTCGGAAAATCCCGTCTTAGTGCACCCCTACAGTGCCCAAGGAACATACATGCTAAATTTCATCTTCTTACAACCAGTAGTTTCGGCTGTAGCGTGTCTGTCAGTCAGTCAGTAACGCAAGCATGCTCAAAGGCATGGAGCAGATGTGTTGTGGCGTTGTTTTTCAGAAAAGGAGATAAAGCTATTGGCAGATTATACCATTGAGCCACGTTTATAAGCTGTCGTGTGTTTCAACAGTCGTCACGAATCGTCTGGCACCAAGATTTAACGTCTCCCAGCCGTCGAAGTAGAATGAGTTTCGTAAAGGTAAAGCTACCGTTGGTACCGTGGACCATATCCATTCTGTCGGCAGTTTACCCAGAAATCTGAAGAGTACAAACGGCCACTGTGTCTGACCTTTGAGGACTACGAATAGGCCTTCAACTTCATCAAAATCTGGGCTGTTCTGGAGTCTTTGCAGCGCTACCAATACAATCGAAGATAAGTGGAGGTGCTGAGGAGCTTCTACCAAATGGCAACAATGTCCATTCAAGTCCAAAATTACGAAACAAGACCCATCCAGATACTTCGTGGTGTAAGACAGGGTGATGTTAGGGTGAGGGTGATATATTCTTAGGGTGATGTTATATCCTCGAAACTCTTCACAACACACCAGTGGTATGGAATGGGAATTTTGCTTTGCCGATGCCTTGGTAATTATGGCAGAATCGCTGCAAGATTTGCACAAAATGCTGCCCAGTCTCAATACTCCCTGAAGACGTGTTGGGCTCGGGATAAATCCAGAGAAGATTGAGCTCATGTTGAATGAACAAATCGTCTCAGAATCAATTTATATCGACGGTGTAGCCCTCGAAGTTTGCCAAAGTATGTATAAGTATACCTGGGGCAAAAGTTGTAGCTAGGTAGAGACAACTTTGAGAGTGAATCCATCAGAAGAGTGCAGCTGGGCTGGATAGCATTTGGGAAGCTGCTTCATATCTTCGAGTCATCTTTGCCTCAATGCCTAAAGACCAAGGTGTTCGGTTGAATACCTTGGTCTTGCCAATGTAGCGCACATTGTCATGACGTAAAGAGCTGAGACGTGCAACATTACAGTAAAGCTAGCCCACCGACTACATGTCACTCAAAGAGCTATGGACCGAGTAGTACCAATGCTGGGGATCTCATTGAGGAACAAAGTCCGGAACGAGATTTTTCGGCAAAAGTCTACTCTATTCACATAATTCACAGGTATAGCAAACTGAAGTGGCAGGTGGCCACATCTGTCACAGAACGAATGGGCGGTGAATTAGGCAGGTTCTTGAGTGGTGGCTATTTCTCGACAAGCATAGTGCTGGACGCTCTCCCACCAGATGGACTAACGACTTGAGGAGGGTAGCTGGTAGTGGCTGGATGGCGAAAACGCGAGATCAGGTCTTGTGGCGTACCCTACAGGAAGCTTACATACGTCCAGCAGTGGACTGCAACAGGCTGATATGATGTGTGTGTGATGAGGCAGAGAAGCTTTTTCATCTGGCTTTTGAAGATGCTGAAAAGCTTTTGACTCCATCGAAATCTAGGCTGCACTGTAGTTGTTGCAGCACAGCCGTGTATTGAAAATATGTGGAGGTGTTAAGAGAACCAAATGTCAATAATTTCTGTACGAGCCCTGAACAACAAAAAAACCATCCAATATTTTCAAGAGATAGCACGAAGTGACACAACGTATATCCCCGTAACTCTTCTCCAACGCTAGAGGAGGTCTCCGCTTTGCTGATGATTCAGTGGCAGAATTGCTGCAAGGCTTGTAAAAATGCTGTCTAGTTATTACCAAAAGTGCGGCCCGCCTTTAGTTTATTTTGTCTCCTTGTGGCCCTTGCCTACCAAAAGGTTGACGACCGCTGCTTTAGAGCATTATATTTTTTGCTCTTCCTACCACATCCATAAACATTATTTTGAAAGCAATAACCGGCTATGTAAATGTAATGTAGAGTAATAAAATTGTAACTATATGTTTTTATAACGTACCGAAATATTAATACAGATAAATATTACCTAGGAGATGCGTGTCTTCATGGCGCTAGATATCATGTAGACACGCATCTCCTTTATATTTCAATGAATAGTTACATATCATTATATTCCAAACAGTACTATGATAACTATAAGGTTTGTTACAAAACTTCTTCATCTGAGCTAAATACTTAAACATGAAGTGGCTTTACATAAAGTGAATGTAAAGTTAACGATTTAAGTAGTTTGGATCAAGAGGGTCGAAACTACTTAGATATCACTTTAACATTATAATCCACATAATTATTATTATTACAATATGGCATGTATTTTAACTCATTGCTCGGAAAGTATGTGCTCAGGCCGTGATTTAGAAGCTTCCTTAAGCATTTATTTTTCGCAATATAATAAAAAGAAACATTTCAAATATAGCACTTTCGACAAAATCAAAATTTGATAACACTCGGAGACGGTCGATGCATAAGGTCGATGCATACACACTTTATTTCTTCTTCTGCTTTGAGATTACTATACCAAGGTCCCCCTTCCTGCTTACCTACAAACTGGCTTACCCACCGCACACCTCAAGTTGCAGTGCTCAGATCTATCTCAGATTGTCTCGTCAGATCTTAACAAAAATAAAAATATGTTTTAAATTATATTTTGTAAAATAAATGCTGTATGAAGCTTCTACGAGTATATCATGGCCTGAGTACACAATATTCAGGAAAACACTGACTTATAAAACACAGTGTACCTATATATAGTGCGTGCCACGAGAACTTAGACTTTTTGTAAACAAAAAAAAATTTTTTTTTTAATGGCAATCTGTCGATAACTTTTCGACAATTTCTGCCAGTGTCGTGTAATGACTAGGAACACTTATGAGCAACGAACGAAGCATTAGGCAGTATTGAAAACAAAAAAATGATACTAAGTAACTTAGCGACAGTTTTGTCAAAAACAAATAACGTCAAATCCAATTAGCACAACGGTACATAATTAAGTGTAATCGGAAAGTATTGTGTTTATTGATAGGGTTTTCATCGATATATATGCGCGATCAACAGTGTTTTGTGGTACTGGAACACGACAGACGCCTGGAACGTCAATATTATGCGTTAATCCATTTAAATGTTACATTATTGGGCTTAGCGGGCATTTATAAGTGGATAAAAAAAATGTGAGTGAATGCTAGTGCTCTGTAATATTATTCATTTGAGGTAATTTTTTTAATATTTTCGGATAGCTTAGCTATTTTAGCAAATTATTTATTGCCTATATTAAAAAAAATTAAGTCAATAATAGAGTAACATGTTTGTACTCTATCATTGACATGAATGGGACTCTATTATTAACTTGCATTCACAGAATTACTTACGTGTAAAAAACTACAAAAATCGAGGAATATTCTTCCAAGAAATTCGACCACTTAAACACAAAATCAAATATGTTTATTTTTGTAAAAATAGAACGTTTTTGGACACGACAGGAAGTCATAGATAATAAAATGGAAATTCGAATACATAGTAGCATAATTGAGCATTGAAGAAAAGAACGACTGTTCAAAAAGTATAAGAGTTCACTAAAGCATAAAATCTCAAACACAATTGTTTGAAACAAAGGTTGTGAAGCCCGGAATGTGTGTTTACAAAACGTCTATCTTCTCGTGGCACCAACTATAGAATTAAACAATCGCAGGTTTATCAGTGTGGCACCGGCGGTGGTGCTGCGTGGCGATCTTGGTGCTGGTGGCTGGCACGGCGTGTGTCGCGGGGCCCTTGGCACTGCGCGCGCCCCACGGGGCCCCACTACACGAGAGACTGCGCCTCGCAGAACATCAGCGAAAATGCAGCCATTTTGATAGGCACAAACAAAAAACAATAAACTTACTTGAAATCCTTGATTGAGGATCAAGGATTTCAAGTAAGTTTATTGTTTTTGTTTTTCGTTTGTGCCTATCAAAATGGCTGCATTTTCGCCGATGGTAACAGTAAGTGCAATCTTATACTCGTAATTAAAACCACCACATCAATAGGGTATATGCATGTATTTTTTTATATTCTCAACTGATTGTGTTTGAAATAGAAATATTGTTTATGATAAGTTAAATCGATTATATCAGTTTAGTAGCGTGTTAATTTGTCTATTGAAAATTTCTGACTCTGGTCACACTATGAACTGTCAAATCTTTCACTTTCTTTCTTTCTTTGTCTGGCCCGGTTTAAAAATTGTCTTGCGCTAACGGCGTCTTGTAATTTTGCGTTTTCGAATTAATTATATTGATTAACAACCTCGCAACCGTCGCTATATGAATTTGTCCGACGAAGTTGTGAGCGATTGATAAAGTTAGTGATATATTGAAAATCAACCCCTTGACACGCGCGTTGAATTTGTGTGATTTCGTCTCGTGAAAATATATCGCCTTTTGGAAAGCACATCCTGGTAGCTTAGCGAATCGTATTGTGATAGAAGTGAGTTTGGAACCAGTGTGAAAGCCGCTTTAGATCTATTTCCGGTATTGTGGTTAAATTTGTGAACATTGACATTTGTAACATACTGAACATTTGTGTCCGCGTGTAACCTGTCCGAAAACATCATTGGAGGACCGGCTAAGTAACTATAACGATTTGCTTGTCATTTTGCCCAAAATTATGAGTGTAATCTTATAGGTCTACTCCAGAACGTCATCAGAGATAATAGCAGGCAAATTTGCACATGTATTAGTTTAATTTAATCGCTGTGATAATACAGTACATTTATGTCAGAGATTTGTTGTGGCTGACAAGGACTGATGAATATAATCACGCTTCCACTAATCTCTGCAAACAATTCCAGTCCTCCTAGCCAGATTCTGATCATAATTTTGTGGTATGCAGAGCGCTGTTGTATCTAGCCGCTGTTGAGAGTTACTAACCTCAGACTAATATTATAATCTTGTATCCCATCACATTGTAAACAGTGTTGTAGTGTTTGTCAGGTCAGTTTTGCCTACAATACATAATATTTATTTGTATTAGTTGACCTACTTAATTTGAAACACATTGTCATACAAACCCTCAAATCAGTAATTGTTTGATTTGTTTTGTTGAAATCTAACTTGAATCAGTTGTTGTAGCATCAATAAGTCAGCTTTGATTGGATACATAACAGTTATATGTATCAATTGATTTAGTTATTTGCATATATTGAGATTGAAACATTATAACAGCCAAACTTGACCTTGCATCTTGAGCGGGTCACATTGATAAACCTTTGTTTGTTGTAATATACTGATAATAGTGTTAGGTAACACATACTTCTACTATTGTATAACTCAAATAACACAGCTAGTCTGTCTGTTGCAAGTAATTAATTAAATAATTTGAAGTTTCAACTTTTGATAACTTTGTTTTTGTGGCAATATAATTGAAACTATTAATTTTGTTGGGCAGTAAATACCTACCACTTGTTTGCACCAGCAGTAAACAGGCTAATACCTTGTTGGTTTCAAAGAATTAACAAATTTTAAGTTTTTGTTAAGTTTTAATTGATAATATTATTTAACGCTTGTCCGAGCTCTTTTGAAAACTTAATTATGTCAGCTGTCAAGGACTTGCGTGCGGGTGCTGATGCTATGCAATAGCAAATTTGCGCTAGTTTGCCTCAGCCAGTGCTTTGGTGAACCGGCCTGATCGCCAACAGGCTTTACTACAAAGATATGAGCGGATCGATGATCGCCTGGCAAGTGTGGAACAGCAATTTCGTACTTACAGCGCTTGCTGTCTCGAAGTGTCAGTTAATGACTTCACCGCTGACCAGCGAAATAGAGTCAGCGAGGATTATGCCCAGATTTTGGACCTCTATGATGCTGTCTCCAACTGTGCAAGACAGTTATTTGCCGAGAGGGACGGGTAACCCGCCTTGAAGCAGGAGCTTCCTAAGCCAGCACCGGGACTGGTGAGTAGGTTTCCCACTTTGATGACCTCCCGCACTTTGATGGCTGCCTAGGATGCTACCTAGGCTTCGTTAACTTATTCGACAGCCTGATCGATGACAGGGCTGACCTTCGGCTGGCAAAAAAATTGGCCTATTTGATGTCGGTTCTGGATGGGGAGGCCAAAGGCCTCATCTGCCCGTGTCTGACGAGACGTACCGGACGGCTCGGGACTTAATTACCCGGTACCACAACAAGCGTGGCCTCGCAGACACCCACATTGATGATTTTACAGATTTTGAGTTTGCCCACGCTCACCCGGGTCTTTGGGTTGCGCACCCAACTTTTGAACCCGCTCTTGGTGGCAATCAACGCCCTTAAGTGCTTGGATCTGCCCGTGGACCAATGGTCCTACCTATTGGTGCACATTGTGCTCAAAAAGCTGCCTGCCGACCTGAGGCCGCGATTTGAACGCGCTTTGGTGGGGATAGTGCGACGCATCTGCTCCCTTTTGCAGACTTGGAGAAGTTCCTAGAGGATGAGTGCCGGGTTTTGGATAACTCCGGTGGTGACACGCCGGCTAAGTCGCAGCCGCCCAAGGTCAAGGAGCAGGCTCGCGTTCACACCCGAGTCAATGTTTATCGGCGCCCTCCTCGCTTTGCAGTCACGCAGAGCCCAGCGGAGTGCTCTTACTGCAAGGTCACGGGGCACAGAACGGCCAGTTGTAGGGCATTCTTGGACCTTCATGTCGCCTCTCGTAGGCGCATCGCGAATGCCCGCCGCCTTTGCTTCTCTTGTTTGGGGTCCCACTACCAGCGAGACTGCCTAAACCCTCGCCCCTGTCCTCATTATGGAAGACAGCATTTGGACATCCTCTGCATGAATTCCAGAGAGGTAGGCCACTTGTTCAACCAGCCGACGCCGCGCACGGGCGGGTGTTTTGAAGGTGGCAACCGAGGCGCGCAGCCGAGATTCGCCTCGCTCACTAGATCGCCATTCACCCCGCTTGGAGAACCGTAGCGTGCGCACGCCTCCTCTCTCTCTCGCACCAGATTGTGCGACAGCTCAGCAACAACAGCACCATGACTGCTGCCCCAGGTATTCCCCTCCTTTGGCGGAGCGTCCCCGCCTTGAGTCGCGCCCACCTCGTTTTGGGCGGGTGGGTCATTATGACCCCCCACAGATGGCGTGCGGCACGAATCACCGCGCCTTTGAGGACTTTAGACCGCACCCTCGGTTTGATTTGCCTGGTCCTGGCCAACGGTCGCCACCCAGGCAGAAATAGATGAATTGATAGGTATTTTGGCCACCGCTGGTTATGAGTTGCGCTAATGGATTTCCAACTCACCAGCGCATTTGGAAGGCTTACCCGAGGATCATCAGTAAGATCCACATTTGTTTGAGATTTTTGACAACCCCGCCATGATGGTTGTTCTCGGCGTTCAGTATAGACCAGTCCAAGACATCTTTACGTATAACGTAGACTTGAAATTGCCTTGTTCTTGGACTAAACGTCTCGTCTTGTCTACTGTCGCCAGAACCTTTGATCCAAACGGTTGGATTTGTCCTGTTATATTTTGGGCAAAATACTTCTTGCAGAAGCTTTGGACAGCAGGATTGACCTGGGACGAACCTCTACGCGGTACTCTTGTTGAGGAATGGACTTCTTTTGTATCCACACTTCCTGCCGTCAACGAGATCTCCTTGCCTCGTCCCATCCTTCCTCCCGGGAAGTACAAGGCAACCCTCACGGGTTTTGTGTTGCCTCGGAACCTGGTCACGCGGCCGTGGTGTACTTGCGCTCAATCAGTGCCTCAGGTCAGGTGAGAGTTTCCCTGATCATGGCGAAGAGCAAGGTTGCACCCCTTCGGACATCTCTGACCATTCCGAAATTGGAGCTCTCAGGAGCAGAAATAATCGTGCGATTGTTGAATCACGTGTCTAACACTTTGGGTAAAACAATTTGTATTAATGGGACCTACCCCTGGACAGACAGCCAAATTGTTCTTTGTTGGTTTAAGGCGTCTGTCCACACTTTGGAAGTATTTGTCGCTAATCGTGTTTCCCAAATACAAAAATCCGAAGTTACGCTTGTTTGGAGACATGTGCCAGGTGAGCTCAACCCCGCTGATTGTGCCTCGCGCTGATGCTTGACGCCCAGTTTGATAGGCCATTCGCTGTGGTGGGGTCCGGAATGGTTGAAACGACCAGAAATTGATTGACCTCTAACGCCAGTTTTGAATACAAGGTGGAATAAGCCTTCGACCCCGATTTTTTGTTGAATCGCTACAGCTCCCTCGACAAGTTGTTAGGTGTTACTGCTTGGATAAAGCGTTTTGTTTTTAACTTTAGGCACCCACAACAGAAACGTCTGACACCGTTTATCTGACCACAGGAACGACAGGAGTCCCTCACCTTTTGGGTTCGTTCTGTGCAATTGGCGCACTTTGAGAAGGAGATTGCTATCCTTAAGTCAGGGAAATCGAAATTATCGGGAGCTGTATCTAAATTGAACCCCTTTTTGGACGAAACGGGTCTCCTGTGCGTTGAAGGGCGTCTCAAGAACGCCAACCTCCCTTACGGGGCACGTCATCCCCATTTGTTACCCAAGGACGGTTACTTGGTACGCTTGTTGGTAACTGACCGTCACCTTAAAAATTCGCATGCTGGTTGTAATGCGCTGTTGGCCATTTTGCAACGCGAGTTTTGGATTTTGTCTGCCCGAAGAATTATTCGGAGTGTAGTCTTTCGCTGTATCCCTTGCTATAAGCTCAAGGCTTCTACCATGCAGCCCTTGATGGGAGACTTACCGGCAGATTGCGTAACTGAGAGCAGGACGATTGACGGTGTTGGCACGGACTTCGCTGGTCCCTTTTTGGTGAAAACGTCGACACTTCAAAACAGCAAGACTGTTAAGGCCTACTTGTTTGCTTTTGTTTGTCTCTCCACAAAGGCCGTACACTTAGAACTGGTCTCCTCGCTTACGACCGAGGCGTTTGTAGCCACATTTGACAGATTTGTATCCCGCAGAGGGCTGCCTTCCTTGATCCGTTCTGATTGCGGCACTAACTTCAAGGGCACTTATAATTATTTGAATGACGTTGTTAATTTCCTTGAAACCAGCAAGGCTGATATAGGTAATAGGCTTGCCCGACGTGGGATAAATTGGTTATTTTCCCCACCAAATTGTCCACACTGGGGTGGTATATTTGAGGCCGCTGTAAAATCGGCCAAAACACACTTGCGCAGGACAATCGGTGAATCTGTCCTTACATTTGAGGAACTCGCAACTGTGTTTTGTAAGATTGAGGCCGTTTTGAACTCTAGGCCATTGTGACCGATCTCCTCAGATCCGAATGATCTGGAAGCCCTTACACCGGGCCATTTTTTGATTGATCGCCCACTTGTCGCCTTGCCTGAGTACCCCTATATTGATACGAGACCTAAACGTCTCTCGCGTTTTGAATTGGTACGCCAGATTACTCAGAGCTTTTGAAAACGCTGGAATTTGGAATATTTGCACATACTCCAGCAACGCGTTAAGTGGACCGACAAGACCGATCCACCCAAGATTTGTGACCTCGTTTTGATCAAGGAGGCTAACCTTCCGCCACTCAGATGGCGCAGGGGTTGCATTCTTCGTTTGGTAACTGGGGCTGATGGAGTTCCCCGATTTGCTGAGGTCTTGGTGGATGGTTCGATTCTGAGGAGAGCGGTTGCAACGTTGCCACGTCTACCAACTAATTAGCGGACCGGTAGGCCGGTCGGGGGCGGGTGGATGTTTGAAATAGAAATATTGTTTATGATAAGTTAAATCGATTATATCAGTTTAGTAGCGTGTTACTTTGTCTATTGAAAATTTCTGACTCTGGTCACACTATGAACTGTCAAATCTTTAACTTTCTTTCTTTCTTTGTCGGGCCCGGTATAAAAATTGTCTTGCGCTAACGCCGTCTTGTAATTTTGCGTTTTCAAATTAATTATATTGATTAACAACCTCGCAACTGTCGCTATATGAATTTGTCCGACGAAGTTGTGAAAGATTGATGAAGTTAGTGATATATTGAAAATCAACCCCTTGACACGCACGTTGAATTTGTGTGATTTCGTCTCGTGAAAATATATCGCCTTTTGGAAAGCACATCCTGGTAGCTTCGCGAATCGTATTGTGATAGAAGTGAGTTTGGAACCAGTGTGAAAGCCGCTTTAGATCTATTTCCGGCATTGTGGTTAAATTTGTGAACATTGACATTTGTAACATACTGAACATTTGTGAAACTTGTGTGAATCCGTCCGCGTGTATCCTGCCCGAAAACATCTTCGGAGGACCGGCTAAGTAACTATAACGATTTGCTTGTCATTTTGGCCAAAATTATGAGTGTAATCTTATATAGGTCTACTCCAGAACATCATCAGAGAAGATATCAGGTAAATTTGCACATGTATTAGTTTAATTTAATCGCTGTGATAACACAGTACATTTACGTCAGAGATTTGTTGTGACTGACAAGGACTGATGAATATAATCACGCTTCCACTAATCTCCGCAAACAATTCCAGTCCTCCTAGCCAGATCCTTATCAGATTGTTTACGTTGCTACATTGTCGTAAAATTATAATGTTTGTAAAAGTACAGATATTGAGACATAAAATAAGTATTAAATTGCAATCATTTAGGGATGGTTTAAACGCCGCCGTTTTGTGGTGCTTGTCACCCTTCCGAGGATCTAACGTATAATTTTATTGTGGAATGTGTATTGATTGATTTACGAATACTTTTTATGATATTTTACTGAATTATCATCACCATGAAAAGCATGCTAAAGGATAACAAACACTTTTTAAGGCAACGTGTTATGTATGTGTTATGGTGCCTTTGTGCAAGAGAACGGCTAATTATCATGAAAATTGTAATAAGCTTTACATTTCAGAACATTTTTTTAAATTAGGTTCATTAACTTTACGAAAATTATGCACTTGAATAGCAACTGGCTAACATTTTCCATGAATTGTAAAATTATATTTATCTTATGGGTTTTAATAATCGTATGGTATGGATTTATATTGATTGCAAATATATTTATTTCATTTACCCTAAGGTTTTGGCTTTTCTCAGCTTAGAAATATGTAGGACGGGTTTTGATGCAAAATACTATGCTGATAAACATTTTCATTCGGAAAATTATCCGACTGTACTATCACAAAACTATTTTAGTACAAAAATCATGACATTTTCTAAGTGCCTCTAAAAAGGCAAATAATATAAAAAAATCACGATGTACCACAAAGCAACTAAATACTAGTTGACACTGCCACTTCCAACGATGACATCAAATTGGATACAACAAATTGCTTTGAATTTGCTAGTTAAAAAATCCACTTTTAGACAATAAATTTTCTTGGCAATAAACTTTCCAACACGAATAATTAGTAAATTAACAGCTTTGCATAGCTTTAGCTCATTAATCTATAACAGTAAATATTACAAAAAAAAATTGACCCTATTTGAAAAACATGCCTATTTCTTTTTGCTTATGTATCATGACAGCCCTTGGCAGGATTAAGTGATACTTATTGTCCTTCAATATTTTAGATCTACTTCATTTGCGTTTATTTTGTAGAAGTTGGTTGATTATAAGAGTTCTCAATGAATACCAGTTTAGTAAAATACAATGTTAAATTCACCAAACAAGTAGATAAAGATAAATTCAGATTTGAGCTTTCACTAAATCTCTACGTCAGAATCTATAGCGAGCATGAGAGCCAAATTCAGTGACGAGAGATTTCAGGCCGTCAAATAAAACAAATGGAGATATGAGTTATAATATATAAGTCTATGGAGCAATCGACAAAGTGATCTCGAGAGGTAGCGGCGAATCGATACTTTCAGTGCACTATCAAAGTTTTGGACTCGACGTTCTAAACTAGTAATCGAAATCTGTACGAGATTATGAGGTTGGGTTGTCGTTGTGAGGCGTAAAGGTAAGTTTCATGTTATACTTGCAAACAAAACACTATGTAAGAAATCAAAACTCTGGGCTAACTGGAATATCATAAAGAAATATAATGTTCCTACTTGAGGTTAATGTTGACGAACGTGTTGTGGGCGATGCGTGCGGTGCGAGATTCGATTCAGTTGCGAGTATTTGTATTTTTTCTGGTTTTACTTCATACGAAGCCAAATCTAAATCCTACTATTTACATTTCCCGTTGTGTAAACGTAAAAATAAGCTAAACATTAATGTTATTACTTAAGTACAAGAGTTATTTCTGCGAGAGGAGTGAACCGAAACAAATCTGAACGTAAACGGTTTTATTGCGCGCTTTGTTAACAAATCATATCCGCGTCGTGGATTTGAATGCGTTTCGGCTGGAAAATGTATTCTGAGAACCTGAAGGCAATGTATCAATGTTAGAGAGTTGTTCATTTACTGTATTACGGTATAGCTGCTGTAGTGTCTATAGGTCGGTACATATCGGTAGTTTGAAAACACCCAATTAATTACAATTAGCGTGTGCCCTAGTGTAGTTAATGCGTGGTAGTTATGATAATTGATGTATTTGCGTAGTTTCGACGAGGACCTGCGGACGATCTCCCCGTGCGCGACGAGCTCGTGGAGCCACACGGACCTGCCGCGACTCAAGCAAGGCCGCGTCGCCGCGCAGGTGAGCACATTCCTCAAACCACACAATTTAATTAATCGTGCATTGAATAAAGTAGGGCATTCCATAGTCCCCCGACAAAATTAATACCTATGTCACGGCTTAGACGGTTTCGCGAAGGGAAATTACACAAATTATATAGATTTTCATGTTACCGTATTCTTATAAGAAAACTGAATAACAGCGTCCGGATTTGCCGTGGTTGGTTTTAACATCTTAG
This sequence comes from Euclidia mi, assembly GCA_944739405.2. Taxonomy (NCBI): domain Eukaryota; kingdom Metazoa; phylum Arthropoda; class Insecta; order Lepidoptera; family Erebidae; genus Euclidia; species Euclidia mi. Next base: position 35,291,348 of record OX123196.2, read on the forward strand.
CCTAAATAACGTTTACTTTTTACCTTGTAACAGAAATTTTATCGATATAGGTATTTTATACGATGCATTAAAAACATAAAGATAAATTGATTGATACTAAAAAACATATAGTGCACAAGATAATGAATACTTTAGTGTATGACTGTCACTAATAGAAAATTCGTTTCTAAGGATTGCAAAGCGTTTATTCTGCGTAATCTCGGGCATATTCACTGGTGAAACTTAAACACATCAAGAGATCTCAAATCAAAGTAACATAGCCAAACAACAATGTATCGTCCACTGAGTACACTTACCAGGATTCTTTAGGAGCTTTGACGAAAACTAATAGTCCCCTGCTGAGAACATAGAGATTTTATCAGAAAGTTGACAAACGACTACGAGTACAGTGTGCTTGTTTGCTAATTTAGTAGATAGTGCGAACATTAACAATATGTCAATTTGTAATTTTGCTGATAGCGCGAAACAATGGATATGACGGTCTCTCCAAAATGATCCGAAAATGTCTAAACTAGTAGCCACAGGGATAAATACTCATAACTCAATGTCAAGTGAAATTGAGATATCTATTATCTTGTTAAATGTCTTGCGGTACTTTTATTTTCGTCAACGGCAATTTCTAGGAAAGTTACCTAATTATATAGAGGTGTCCCTAAATTAACGCATTATTTGAATTAGCTGCCATTCGTGCAGTAGTTACATGTTAGCAAAATTAAATAAAAAAATACAGCTGAAGGTTTATGGTTAGTGCAAATGAAAAGCTAAAAACCTGCCTTGCTAAACAACATCACAAAAATAATTATGTGTTGATGAGCGCAGTGCCAAAATTTCATACAATATGGTCGGAATAGTGTTATAACTTCGTCAACTATGAACTTAGCACACTGGCGTTCCATTTAAGTGGCATTATGAACATGAAAAATTTTCAAGCAAAATAATTCTAAGCGGTGAAACTCATTATAACCTTGATTGATAGCTTTTTGTGCAAAGCGATGGAAGCCTTATGTACTATTCCATAAATAACCCTATTATGACTCAATGAAAAATTTGTATAAAATAAATCTCAATCTTGCGTTAGTTTTGGGATATCCTACTTAATAGGTAATTCAAAGTGACGGTTGTTTAAGTATGGCCAAACCTATTTTCACGAATTTAAAAAGATATGCCTATTAAAAGTGCATAAAAGTTGCACATTTAAAGACAAGACGTGTAGTTTCAAGCCTCAATGAAATGTAAACCACGTACCTAAGAACGTGAAAAAGTTGCTTTCTAATCTCAGAATAAAAAATCTAAAGCTGCTGTAATACCGCAAGAGTTGTTCGGTGTGCCAGGCCACTGAAACAAATTGATAGCTTTACAACTTAACTGCAAAAGAGAGCTAAAAAGTATACTTGAAAAATAACAAAATCTTACAGTTGTTGCTAGAAAAGAAATTCTTTTATATTAACAATTTGTTCAGTAAGTGTACAGGACGAAGGGACATTAAATAATATATAAAGCAAGTTATAAAACATATCTGCAGCTTCTCTTCATAACTAATATCTGTACCTATATAACTTTGTAATTTATCACTATACTAATGCACCAGGGATTATTCTAACAACTGTGGTTACAAACTGTAAATATAAGCAGTAGCGAGTGTAGATCAGAATAAATAAGCTGACATCTCTACTTATCTCTCATTCCATATTTACTTTTAATGCAGTGCAGTGTAGTCGACTATACTTTGTGCAGATATTTTCGCCATATAAACCATTTATCCTTAGCTGAGAAGATACATTCTCACATTGTTTCCAAATTATATGTATTAATCGCAGTATCAGATACGATACGATGAGCTGAAACCGAAACGATAGTGAGATAATTGTTTCAACTCGATCGCACATTTCCACCATTGTTGATACAGTTACTCTGGCAAAACGAGTTAACCGTCCGTTGCCTCACGTTTTCCATCACTGATTCCATTATGAAATCTTTGTCAGTTCTCCATATCTGCGGTATTTGATATTCCGAGAGCGCAGTGAACAATTCGTGCGTGATATTTAATCAGCTGTGTGTCAAAGTGATGCTCTGTCGACAGTTCTGGGCGGCGTACGTGCTTTGCGACGCTCAGCACCGGGACGCGGTGCAGTTAACTTTCGAACAGATTGATCTGATACAGCGCCTCACCGACTAGTACCATCCGCAGCTCACACTGTGCACCTCCGCCGACGGTAAGATCAAGCCTCTACTAAACAATAACAATTTTATTTCCTTTTTTGTAGCTTTTGAAATCGAACCCAACATGACGCTCTTTTAGCAACCGGATCTTTTAAATAAATTGAGAAATTTGTAAGGATGATTATAAAAGCATTCGGTATATTTGCATGAAAAGCTCATTGTTTTCACTTTGTAAACTCAAAAAAAAATTTAACTCTTAAAATGAATTCGTGCATTTCCTTTAGCCTCATTGTTTTTGTAATTCAAATGAAGTCGATTAAAATAAACGGCTTTTAGACTTACTTTGCGTATTGTTTTCAAACAAAAACGTGATTTCTGTTCAACTATATAGGACCTTTTCTTTTCTTTATACTCTGCTGTATTGTTTGTAAAGGTATGAGATAGATGATAGTACATAAACATAATAAGGTACCTACTTTGTAAGGACATACATTAAGTAAACAAACTTTCAGGCGAGAATTTTTTTTTTGGGGTAAACGTATTATGCCGTGAATACACAGTAATGACACTGGGTCATTCGAATATAACTTTAATTACATTTTATTATTACCTCGAAAATATGTAGCTATGCTGCATTGCAGTGAGTAATTAAATAACGATCAGTTTTGTACCTTAAACGCTGACCAAATGTTTACAACAATATTAACCAATATTTGTTATAACTTTTCAACTATTTAGCTTTACCTAAGCATTGTTAATATAAAGTCCTGTACATCACGGTTCTCGTCGGCTCAAAACTAAGTTTACTTTAATACAGGTGAGTCAATTATGCTTGTTCGTGAAGTTATAAGAGTGTGATTTTACACACGTTTCATCAATTCATTAAAAAGTTCATAATGTTTAGAAGGTGTCTACGGCGCTGTATTCAAACCAATAATAAGATTTTACGATGTAATACATATGTACGCTAATATTAGGTTGTGGGCTAAAAGTGAGTGTTTGCTGTTTATCATCTGTCTGCCTCCCCTTCAATTGATCATTCATATGAACAGTAAAGATAAGCAATACTCTTATACTAAGGATAAATACGTAACAAAAATAAATAAATAGTTAAGCGTAAGATAGAAGAATGGCAAGAATATTCAATGATGTATCACAAAAGTGATATGATTGACATCGCTGACAATATAATTTTGGTGGAACACAATAACATTTTATAACCGAGACATTCTGATATGTATCTTTTATTGAGACACTTGAGCGATTGATGTGTGTGGGAGCCAGCCCTTATCCTTAGTCAACATTGCTCCTTTCTCTCCATAAGGTAGAAAACGAATCTTGCGTTGCGTAGTATATTTTGGGCTAGATCAGCAATACGTAGTATAATCAAAATGTACGACCGAGCCTAGCTATAAGCGTCATTGCCTATACGTCTGGGTGGGCTCGGTGTACGCAAAATTTCTAGTGTGACTTTACCGGCGTTTCTGTCTTCGGTTCACAGCACGGAAGAGTTAACTAGAAGACAGTGGGACGCGCCGCTTTGTGACATTGTAAGGAAAAGTCTTGTAGATACAACTATCTACGGTACGCTTCCACCGTGCGGACGTGTAACAAGTTGCTGAGTGCAGTTGGTTGTAACGATAGATTATATTGAAAAGTAATTTTAAAATTGTGTTTTTAGTCAGTGCAATGGTTCAGTGTAAATTGTGTAAGGTGTCCCTAGCCCGGGTAAAGCCGGACGGAATAACAAAATGCAATGGCGAATGTGACGGTGCATTTCACAAAAAATGTGCGGCGAAAATAAAGGCGTTCAACAAATTATGCTGAACACAAGCCCAGTAATTACACTTGATATCTCAAAAACCACACCAGAAAGATTATTAGCAGAAGTGAATGACAAACTGGCCATTGTTTTCAATATGAAGAACATTGGAATCCATGTCTGATGACATAAGCTTCTACGAGGAGATGTACCAGGAGTTAATTGAAGAGAAGGAAAGAACGGAGAAGAAAATAAAGGCATTGGAACATAAAAACGAATCAATCTCAAGTTTAAGATATTTTTATCTTAACATAATAAATCCGGCCGTAACAACTTGTTGGTTAAGGTTGCGATTGGGCGACGTATCCATCGGCAATTCTAACTTTGTGAAAATTTCTCGTCTAGAGTTTATATTAACAAATGGTAAACTCTTAGTTGGTAGTATATATATTCATTCAAGATACATACATAGACTAACGCTAAATATAGGTATATATTCAGCCTAAACAGTCGACAGACATCAGTTCTAACTATGAAACTAATTACGACAATTTTGTCATTTGTGAAATTTGTCACTAACGCTCTGAATTCATAAACCACAAAGGTTCTTAGAAGTTAGCAATTAATTTAAGCAACGCAAACTCATAGAAACTTCAAAAGCCGTTGGAACAATGGAATAGGCAAGTACTGTATGATAAATATGCACACTGCTCGAGCAAGCCACCACCGCACATATATGCACTTCAGTTTATAGTAGTTTAAAGCTACATGCGACAGTTTAAATCGTTCTGTATAAATAAATAAATTAGATTAGCTTCTGTCATTTTCACAATTGTAGGGATTTAACGTTTGTGGGTGTTGAGGGGAAATTTAGTGCCGCGTGAATTGTTAAACTTTGTGATATAACTGTAAAATGAATTGAGTTAGCCGATTCTGTCAGTATTCAATTTATTTTGTGTTTCCATTTCTTTTGGCATTTTTGTAATATATTATTATTAAATATCATACCCTCTGCGACCACGACCGTTGTACATAAGCTAGTCAAAAGAGGAAGAGAGAGAAAAGAAATAGGTAGTTATCAAATCTCAAATAAATTATTTAGTTGATGCGATTTGGTAATACCCAAATAACATTTTAAATTACAAATAAGCTTGTTTGTATACACTGTGTGTGAGGTTTTGGCAGCAGTCCTAGTCACTTCGTTTTTACGCGTTAATTAACACTGGACTTAGTCAGGTCGAATGAAGCACTCGGTCTTTACAGCAGCAAAACCCCTCGAAATTAGAGGTTAGCGACGCGGTTTCCGTAGACATTTTATCCATCCATAGCCGACAGCGTCCAAAGAGCCAATTTAAAAAAGAAACTTAAGATAATAGTATGGAAATGACTCCGCACTAGTTTTATCGTTGCCCCATACTATCCCACGTAACGACTAAGATAAGCTATTAAGGATTTAAGCCGAGATCATTATGATACACATTTTATTATCATCGGCCCTGTATATAAACTGTCCCACTGCTGGGCACGGGCCTTTTCTCACTATGGAAAGGTAAGGCCATAGTCCACCACGCTGGCCAAGTGCGGGTTGGTAGAATTCACATGTCTTTCGAGAACATTATGGAGAACTTTCAGACATGCAGGTTTCTTCACGATTTTTCCCTTTAGCAAGCGATAATTAACAATTTAATACGGACATAACTTCGAAAAGTCATTGGTGTGCGCTTTGGATTCGAACCCTAGACCCTCTGCGTAGCAGTCTGTCAGTCTCTCCACTACACTATAGCTGCATATAGAACTATGAAATATTATTTACTCTATGTTAGTCGTCACAGCAATTTATTCCTCAAGTTGGCATTTAACGGCACGTATTTGTACAAAACTTATGTACCTATACCACATATTTATAAAGTTTCACATAAAACTAAACAAGTAAAAGAGGTTGAACATAATATGTATGTAGATTGCATACCTGGTGCCGTTACTTATGTAATTATCTGCAGATCGTAGTTACATAATCATTGGCTACTTTGTGTTTGTCCTTTCCAGTATTCCAATTTGCAGATGTTTGGTACTCCAGAAAAAAAACATATAGAAATGTTTTTTTTTTATACCTATACCAGAAATGGTATAGGTATAACCAACATGTTCGTATACAAATGTATGTACCAGTGCTTTTAAAATCTGTCTAACGCCCGTGCCTAATTTTGCCAAATCTTTAAAATGTCTTGTATTGTCGTATATATAGTTGCAGCGCACGCCAATCACAGGTTGTGTTCGCTAGTAGGCGTCGAAGGTGGACACGCCATCAGAGGTTCTCTCGGCGTCCTCAGGACTCTGTTCCAAGTAGGAGTGCGGTACCTCACGCACACTTCTACTTGCGACACTCCTTGGGCCGAGTGCGCCTCAGCAGATAAACCCGAACCTTCACCACGAGGTGGAATCACTCCATTTGGAAAGGTAAGTTGTTCTCCAATAAATTCACCTCGTCTACATAAAACTAATGATAAACACGGCAACAGATCGTCGCGACGTTAAGACAAAGGTTACACGCTCATTCTGGCGTCATTCTGGTCCATCAGTCTGCTCACGTCTGACGGGAGAATTATCGTCTAACCGGTTGATTGATGGACTGATGGCCCAGAATGACAAAAAATAAATATTTTTAATATTTTTCATCAGTCTGTTGAGAATGACAGCAGACTGATGCCAGACTGATCGTGTAACCGCTCGCATCATTCTGGCGTCAGTCACCGTCCCCGACGCAATGGAGCAAGACGTGCCAAGCAACGAAGCGCTAGTGCCGCCGCCCGCTTCACTCCCGTCACCGTCAATCGAGATAGAGAAGGAATTAATTCTCACATTCGAGTCCTTGCCAGAGTTATGGGATAAAACACATACCTTATATCGACACCTCCTACGTGTAACATCGTAACTGGCAAAACGACCAAAATGTCATATTTAGATTTTCATTTACTTTGTAACATGGATTATCGTTTGATCTAATTAAAACAATATTGTTTTCAATAGAACCCATAGATATGAAGACTGCATATTATCGTATCTTCATCTTTAGCGCAGTAATATGTCGTATAGCGCAACTACGATACAGTATGCGGAGGGTGGGAGATACCTGAGGTTCTAGTACGAGTTTGCACTCGATCGTCACGGTGGACGATAGCCTAGTCGACGGGAACAATTTCCATACATTTTGTAAAAGCGCCCCTAACGGAGAGTAGCGATCGATAGAAACCGCTACTCTCCGGTAGGCCGTTAGTGCAAACTCGTACTAGACCCTCTGTAAGCCGCGCGAGCCAATTGTAAGTGTAAGTACCGATAGAATACGCAGGTTACTATAAGATAGTATAGATATCAACTATGTTATCTTGATGGTCTTACAAATGATTGATGCAGTTGTTGAACCGTTTAAACAAAATGATTCGTTTGATCTACAAAACCAAACGATTTTTTTATTTTTTATTTAGCCTGTCTGTACAAAAAAAAAGCAAAGGCCTCTCCCTTGGACCGCCATGCATCCCTACATACATACATAGACTCACGCCTGTTTCCCCGAAGGGGTAGGCAGAGGCATATTAAACGCCCACTTTTCGCCAGTGTTTTGATCCCACGTAATAGGTGGTGAGCCTATTGCCGCTTATTGGGACATTTTGTTTGCCAGAGCCTCGTCCGTTGATCGGCAGGTGCACCACTTGCAGGTGAGGTTGGCTTGGGACCCTAAGTTCTTGGTGGGAACCCTATGCACCCCTGGTGGGAACCCTATGCACCCATGCATCCCTGAATCGTGTTAAGTTCGTCCACTCGCTGTATAATGCATCCAGGTCATCCGGCCATCTTTGTTAGGCCCCGCTTTCTGGATGCATACGATAAACGTGTCCGACCCAGTCCCACTTCAGTCTAGCAGATTTTAATCCGAGGTCAGCTATGCGTGTTTTGGAACGTAGCAAAGTGAACGTCGTCTTCAACTTACGAATGATGACTAACGTAAGTTTTATCAGTCTACTGTCAGTCTGGGATTGAGCGTGTAACCGTGTTTTTAATCCATCATTCTGGCATCAGTCTTAGCCGGACCAAACTGATGGACCAGAATGACGCCAGATTGAGCGTGTAACCTACGTCTAAAGATAATAGAACTTAGAGCGAATATAAATTCACGTCATTATCGCGAAGGTGAATGAAGCAATTTACAACGGAGCTCGTTCCTGTTTTATAATTAGAGACAAAATTACCCTATATAAAAATTCCAATATGCAATTTATTTTAAAAACCTTAATCGCTTAGAAACCACGCCAAAGCTGTATAAGTACATAAATCTGTGAACGTACACAACTAAATATCTAAAATGCAGATCGCTACATAAAACCATTAAATATTATTCCAACAGACTAATACTGAGTTATCTTCTCTTAATTCTTTCTTAAATCTCTTTAGATTAGATGAAGTTATAATCCTTCTTTCCGACTATATAATGGTAGCTCGTTAAAAGTGAACTTATTGTCTTACATTGTCTGGTCGCCGTTCGCGTTATTAAAATTTGTAATAACTGACATAGCTAGCTTAAAAAAAGTTTCATCAAGAATGTTTGAACGTATTTGCATATTAAGTGAGTGACATATGTGCTCGTCATAGTGTGCTTGCAATATATGAGGGAATATTAAAACATGTAGCTAAGTAGTCAGAACGCAACCGTAAAGATTGAGACGTCGAGTAGAGTGAGTGTGCCATAATCATAAGCATCCTGGCGCACCGCAATATTTCTCTTTGTATGAAGTCGAGCTGCTTGCGAAAGCAGTTCTTTGTTTACCTGCAACGATACTTTTCGAAATATTTTCTTTTGTTTAAACTGCAGACTGCGTGCGACGTGGCTGCGTGGTACGTTACCGTTGCCTCGCTGCCTACGCTACTTACTCTGTACTTAGCGCTCCCGCGCCGCCACGAATGATCTGAGAGCTTTCTTACTCCCTAACTCACCAAGTCAATCTCAATTTTAAGATAATTTTTTTATCTTGCATAATAAATCCGGCCGCGACAACTTGTCGGTTATTTGTAGGTCGCCATCGGCCACGTATCCATCGGCAACTCTAACTTTGTGAAATTTTCTCATCTAGAGTTTACCATTTGTTAATATGTAATAGTTTATCTACATTCATTCAAGGTACATACATTGGCTAACGCTAAATATAGGTATATATTCAACGAAAACAGTCCTCAGACATCAGCCCTAACTATAAAACTAATTACGACAATTTTGACATTTGTGAAATTTGTCACTAACGCTATGAATTCATAAACCACAAAGGTTCTTAGAAGTTAGCAATTAATTTAAGCAACGCAAACTCATAGGAACTTCAAAAGCCGTTGGAACAATGGAATAGGCAAGTACTTTATGATAAATATGCACACTGCTCGAGCAAGCCACCACCGCACATATATGCACTTTAGTTTATAGTTTAAAGCTACATGCGACAGTTTAAATCGTTCTGTATAAATAAATAAAAGAGATTAGCTTGTGTCATGTTCACAATTGTAGGGATTTAACGTTTGTGGGTGTTGAGGGGAAATTTAGCGCCGCGAGAATTGTTAAACTTTGTGATATAACTGTAAAATGAATTGAGTTAGCCGAGTTCGGAGGGATTCTGTCAGTATTCAATTAATTTTGTGTTTCCTTTTCTTTTAACATTTTTGTAATATATTATCATCAGGCTCTCTGCGACCTCGACCGTTGTACATAAGTTGGTCAAAAGAGGAAGAGAGAGAAAGGAAAAAGGTAGTTATCAAATCTCAAATAAATTATTTACCTAGTTGATGCGATTTGGTAATACCCAAATAAACTTGTATGATAACATTTTAAATTACAAATAAGCTTGTTTGTATAAACTGTGTGTGAGGTTTTTGGCAGCAGTCCTAGTTATTCGGTTTTTACGCGTTAATTAACACTGGACTTAGTCAGGTCGAATGAAGCACTCGGTCTTTACAGCAGCAAAACCCCTTGAAATTAGAGGTTAGCGACGCGGTTTCCGTAGTGGATTGATGACGTCACTACGTTTAGTTTGCATGTTGCACGTTTCACGGATCCTAAGAATTACCGCACATTATCCTATGGCAATAAGTGCTATCTATGAACCAGGGAGCATAATGTTTCAATTAGCTTTATATTTAGGAAAAGCTAAGTCAAAACAATAACAATGACTTCGTTACTGAAAATTTGACCCAGACTAACCAGTCAGACTATGAAAACGACTAAGACTTATATGAAAATACTTCTTTGAACATCTTTTTAAATCCTATAAAAGGTCAACCCTTTTTATCATAGGTCAAAACTGCTAATATTTGATTTATCAGATGTCGTTATTGCTATTGTACTAGATTGTGGTGAAAGAAATGAATCGTCTGGGCATGCTGGTGGACTTGTCGCACGTTTCTGAACGAACGATGCGTGATGCGTTGGCTGTATCGCGTGCGCCCGTGCTATTTTCACATTCGTCGGCGCGGGCGCTCTTCAATGTGACTCGCAACGTACCTGACACGGTGTTGCGACTACTCGCCGCCAATAAGGGACTCATCATGGTCAACTTTTACACATCGTTCCTCACGTGCAAAGATACGGCTACGGTCTAAGATGCTATAGGTATGTTGTATCTATTATTAGACTAACTTAAATTTCAGAGTTATCAACAGAGAGTTATAACAATCTATTTTCCGAGTAGGCCTTTATTTTTTAACGTTTTAACGCATTAAATTACTAAAAGTCAACGCAAATTTTTAACGCGTTAATTAGCGCGTAATTGGCCATTGCCGTTAACGCTAACGCTAACGGAGGTGTAGCAGTAGCATACGGTAGAGAATAACATTAAGTTATAATTCCAGTTAAAAGTTGATGTCATTGTTTCGTTGATTACTTTTAGTTTTCGGTAACAAAAATGCTACTTCACTTGTAAACTAACTTCACAATAATGCAATAAGCTACGTAGCATGTTCGAAAGATCTGTCGTTACAAAAAAATTCTACAAAATGATGTCATTTTGTAGAATTTGTTTTTATCTGGCAATAATTAACAGCCAGTATGTTCTTACAGCACACATTAATCATATAAGGGATGTAGCCGGTGTGGACAGCGTGGGCCTTGGCGCTGGATACGACGGTATTAATTAGTGAGTTCATATTGATTCGTATCTACCTCTAATGTATATGCATGATTGAGTGTACCTATTTGTAACATTCGACCTATGGGAATAAGCTCTACCATAAAGCAGCATATAATTTTACACAAAGTAGTTCAAGGATATAATTTTTAATATGATTTGTTTTGCATACAGAACTGTTCTATAAGCATATGTAAACACGTGCCGTTTTTGCTAGTAAATAACACTAGAAAAATACCGATTCCTAGAACCAATTTTATTGTAGGTAACGTTTCCAAGAACAAAATTGTAAATCTTCGTATTCCTGATGTTCAATCATTATGCACTTCCAGAAACTGGCTTTTTACTTACATGTTTGTTCGTTGCCTAGATCCTAGATATGATATAGTCAGCAAAATGAAACCTACGTACACGTGTTTCCCTTTCAATTTGAACAAAATAACGATATATCCGATGTATCTTAGTATGCCTTTTTCAATTCCTGTTACTAGTGCTTTCTTGTGTTTCTCATAGCTGAGAATGATATCGGCATATTCCATATTTGCGACAAACTGTTGGGACAAGTCACGTTTTACTTCACCTGCACAAAGATGCATGAGATGCCCGCGCCCGGCGACTTGCGAAGACAGCCTACGCTACTACCCTACGAGGTTCCAATACGAATAACAACGTCGCATTAAATTTTTTTTTTTGATAATACGTATGATGTAAAAAAATACTCTGACGAAGCCAAATATAACTGATGTATTTTAAGCAATAAAGTAACAAACCTATACTTTTACTACCTTCGGATTCCCGCACGGTTTGGTTAACTGATTGCGACGTTGCCGTTCGTACCAAAACGGCCTCTTAAGATCGTTTAAAAAACACAACAGTGACATTCAAACTTTGGTATATAGCCTTTATGAAGATGTACGATAGATGAAAAGGGGATCGGGAAATCCAACTGGTTCAGTGATGCGTATCTTTGTTAGTAAAACTGAATTGCGAACGGAAACAATTTGTTGCGTAACTGCTCCTCTTTAGACTAACTAGGTGGAGGTATCTAGCGATGACCCCATCGATACGTTGAACTCGTGTTACTAGCACTAATTATGGCTCACGTCAAACTTTATGATTGATCTGAAGTTAACGCTTATTTTATCTGTGTCGTGTAATTACAGACATAAATTTTGTCGCATTTACCTACTTAAGGACTAAACATAAAACTAGACGCGAACACTTTATTTACTACGAAATTTCGTAATATTTTTCTTTTTGTCATTTTTCTGAGTAGATACAACAATAAATACATTTTCAACAGCACACCTCAAGGACTAGAGGATGTTTCATCGTATCCTCTGCTGTTCGCGGAGCTGATGGAAGAAGTTTGGAGTATAGAGGAACTTCGTAAACTGGCCGGGTTAAACCTGTTGCGAGTGATGGGTGCAGCCGAGCGAGTCGCCCACGAACTCGCCTCCGCTCACGTCGCGTCATACGAGGACGTGCCACCCAAAACACTCGACTCACACAATTGTTCAAGCCAGGACGTTTAAACGGACTCATAGTTTATTAAACCTTCGAAGAATAATAATTATCCGTATGGACCAACTTCGGCAACTGCATTTTTCAAGGTACGCCTAGTCGAGTACGCGTGGACTTAACGGCGTAGCGCAATCCGCACCCACATGCATGCGTACCTACGCGTACTCGTTTCTGCATTTACGGATTGCACGGTCTGCGTGTTCCAATGCATGAGTACACTACCACAAGTACTCTGGAACCCGCAGTCCAAAGCAAGAGCTTTAGAATCTCAAATGATTCCTTAACACTGTTGTTTTTATTATTTGAACATCGAACCTTGTGATCGTATCAATATGTCGTCTCCAGTGTGGCCACGCAATGTGCCAAAATCTACGTTAATATAAACAATATTATAACCCTGGTAAATGATATAAGCTTTGTAAATATAATTGTAGGAATTTAAGTATTTAGTACTTCTTAAACCTTACCTTCACATAGCAGTCTTGTGTATCTACTTTTTGTGTAGGTAAGTCACTGTCGTATACTTGATTCGACTATTTCTTTGACTAAATGTTAGAAATGAGTAGGTAAGTAAGTTCAAAGTTATATTCCATTTGACTGCAAATTATTTACTAGAACATAAAATAATTGTTAATAGCTATCTGATAGATTGTATTTGTTATCTCTATTACCAATTATGTAGCGAAATATTTGTGTATATACCATCTTGTATTAGCTTGACTAGTTTGAGGCATGTTTTATTTTTTTATATAATTATGTATATACTCCAAAGACAAGTTCGCGAATTAGGATTTTCATAAGAACATATTTTCTTCTCGATTGTACAAATGAATTAGTGTGTTTACTATTCATGTCTCACAGAAATATCTTATTGTTTATCTTCTTTATCAAATTAATTTATGTTTAGTACTGACCTTTACAACGTCCCTGGTTCGATGCCCAAATAAAAACATAGGTTCATATTTACGTACCTACTTAAGGCAAAATAGTTTAAGCCCAACTGATAAAAATACCGCGATCAATCTAAACCAAATAAAATAACATTATGTTAAAAAGCTTTAATAAATAATTAATATAGTTATTTTATGGGTTAGATCTACCCGTAATTACAACCTGTAATTTAGTTTTACCCTATAGTTAAATAGATTTATCGTTATTAGATAGATATAATTTGTTATGTTTGTCTGTACAAAAATGAAAAGACTTGATAATAATTTTTTTGCTTGTCACATAAATTGTAATTATCCTTAAAGCTTTTAAATATTGGTAAGTTTTATATTATTGGTGATTATAATATAATAAATTTTCTATTTAATATGTATTTGTTAGATATATTAATATGATGTTTAGGAATAAGAGGAACTCATTAAAAGACGATTAGGTAGAGTGGTTAACTTTGAAAAGAAATCTGTATTATAATTACTTAATTAAAATATTTATTATATAATACAGTGTGTTTTTTTAATAATTACGATGGCAGATGATTCATAATAAACTGTAGTGGAATTAGCTGTTGAAAAGAAAGTCTAAGAGTGTAAGCGACTGCTACGCCGAAGGTCGCGGGTTCGATTCCCGCTCAAGTCAAACATTTGTGTGCATGAACATGGATGTTTGTTTTGGTTTGGGTGTTTCTATGTATAATATGTATTTATTTACAAAAAAAAAGTATATATGTATGTTTATCCATTATCTAGTACCCATAACACAAGCTCTGCTTAGCTTGGGACTAGATGGTGATGTGTGTATGTGGTAGAATATTATTATTATTCCTCTTTATTTATTTTCATTCTCATTAATCTTATTTTATATAATTAAATCACTTAACAAAAAAAAAATTAACTATATAAAACAGGACCACGGAGACCCCCCGGCATCGGGCACAGGGACCAACTACCGGTGGTTAGGGCTCCAGAGAGAGGAACCTCCGAACGATGCGTGTCGTGTCCAGCAATACTGCCTTCTGTATAGAGGACTTGATCCAGCCGTCTAACGAGAGCCTCTTGAGGTGGTGGTCGAGGCTCTTGGCAATAAGACCATTTACGGTCACGACTATCGGTACAATGATCGCCGAGTCAACATCCCACATGTCGACAATCTCGTGAGCCAGGTCCAAATACTTAATTTGTTTATCTTTTTCGGCTTTCACGAGATTCTCGTCATGGGGAATGGTGACGTCGATGATCATTGCAAGGCGCTCTAATCGGTCTATCACCACTATGTCCGGCTAGTTAGCCGCAATAGTTCTGTCAGTAATGATAGACCGATCCCAGTACAGAGTAGCACGACCATTTTCAAGAACTGGGTCGGGCACATACCTGTAGTACGGTACTTCGGAGTCGACAAGTTGGTACTTTAAGGCAAGTTGCTGATGGACAATCCTGGCTACTTGGTTGTGTCTATGCAAATATTCGCCGTTGGCAAGACGAGAACAACCGGATACTATATGTCTGAGCGATTCACTAGGCTGGTGACATGCCCGACATATGTCGACCGTCCCATCCCTCAGAATATACTTCCGGTAGTTGTTCGTCAATTATGAACTTCGTCCATAATTGCAAATACAAAACCTTCTGTTTCGGCGAAAAGATCGCCGAAACGCAGCCAGGACACCGAAGCTGGAAAATCTACATCGGGCCCATGCAAGGCCCGGTAAAATCGTCCATGCAGCTCTTTGCCCCTCCATACCTCCCTGCGCTCCTCTACACCAAGTACGGTAGGTTTGCGCCAGTTCTCTTTGGCCAGACCGAGCGGGGTAAGTCCGTTGTCCACAGCAACCACATCTCGGTGCACACCCGCGGCAGTGTGGAGAAAGTATTCTCTGAGATTGCACACCTCGCGATTGTGGAGGGTCTTGGCACTTAAGAAGCCCCGACCCCCGCACTTCCGCGGGATGTACAATCTCATCACTGACGAACGCGGGTGATGCATCCGGTATGTGGTGAGTAGACAACGAACTTTCCTATCCAAGGCGTCCAATTCCGTCTGAGTCCATCTGAGTATGCCGAAGGAGTACATTAAGACCGGCATGGCCCAACCGTTACAGGCACGCACCTTATTTCCGCCCGAAAGAAAGCTTTTTAAAACTTTCTTCAGGCGGCCAAAGAAACGCGCCTACAACGACTGTTTCATGCCAGCCTCATCAATGCATAATGCCTGCGACATACCCAGATATTTATAGGTTTCGGTTGCAGAGAGTGATCTAAGTTGTGTGAAATCTGAAAGTTCTATACCATCAGATTCCACACTCCTGCCTCGCCTTACATGCATGACCGCAAATTTATCCACACCGAACCCCATCTTAATTGAATTACTAAAGCTTTCAGTTATCTTTAGTAACTCAGTTAATTGGGGGTCAGTGGAGGCAAATATTTTGAGGTCATCCATGAAAAGGAGGTGGGAAATAACTTGACCTCTACTCTGCAATCTATAGCCTAGCCCTGAACTTTCGAGCAAAGTGCTCAGTGGGTTCAGTGCTAGGCAAAACCATAGTGGACTCAAACTGTCGCCTTGGAAAATACCCCGCTTGATCCTTATAGGTACGCCATACCCGCAAGGCTGTCGACACCCTGGATAGCGAAGCACCGTACTCCACTGCCCCATACATGCCTTCAAGAGGGCGCATAGAGTTGCATCAACTTTGTACAACTCCAGCACCCTCAAGAGCCACGTATGTGGCACAGAGTCAAAGGCCTTCTTATAGTCTATCCAGCATGTCGCCAGATTCTTTCGACTACGGCGAACCTGTTGGCTTATGGTCATGTCAATAAGGAGTAGCTCTTTAGTACCACGGGCCCCGCTTCTACATCCATTTTGAGATACAGATAAGATGTTATTTCTAAATATATGTGCTTCTAATTTCGTTCTCAAAATGGATGTAAAAACTTTATACATTGTAGGCAGGCAAGTTATAGGCCTATAGTTCGTAGGCTCCGTGGTACTACCAGCCTTAAAGAGCAGATGAGTTACGCCAGTTGTCATAAAAATAGGCAGCGACCCTGAATCCAGAGATGACTGAAATTGAGAAGCCAAACTAGCATGTGCACTGCGTAGCCATTTTAACCAGAAATTGTGCAGCCCGTCCGGTCCTGCCGATTTCCAGTTGGCTAACTGATGGACTGCACAATATACATCTGTGGTGTCAATGGCTACGGGCTCCATGTGAGGTATTGCCTCACATGATCGTTTAACATCTCTAATCCAGTCATCTTCCGTATGGCTGAAGGGAGTCGACCATATGCTGCGCCAAAATTCAATCGTATTCGCATCATCTGGCTGACTTCCATCTTCCACACGTGGGTCAGGTCACTCCCAAATTCTATAAACCAACTTCTCATCTCTTTGGAATGCGTGATTTTGGGAGTATCGGGCTACCCTTTTCTTGTATCGTTTGATACGATTTGCCCACGCATAAACTTTCTGCTTCAGGAGGTCGATGCGTTCTGTGACCCGTGACACATACTCTTGAGGACGGAGTCCCGTTCCTTTAAATTATTATTATGATTCAAAAAGAACTTTGTTTTATTTTGATGACCTTTTTAAATAAAAACTGAAACTAAGTTTGTATTTATTGCTATCAGAGACAGTTCAATTAGCAGCTATGCTTAGTGGTAGGTACTGGCGCATAAACCAGGGTGCTTTATAGTTCATAGCTGAGTTCGCTTAGTAGCAGTTAGGCAATGGCATGGAAGTACAACTCAGCCATTGCTTGCCGTGAAGACCAAAGAAGTCACCACAGTAGTGTAGCTGGCGGGAACGCGTGGGAACGTAGCGACGCCAGTGTGCGCCTATTCCGATTTTTCGAGAATCATTATTTTATAATAACCGATAAACTGTTAGGTTACACAGATTTTGCCATAAGTCACTGATTATTTCCGAAGCTACCTTGTAAAGGGAAAGGAGGCTTTCTGAATGGCTCGATATAAGGCAATTCTAATAGTGGATGATAAGCATACCTGCACTGAATAATGTACGAATACACACTGCTGACCTCGTTTAACCGAGAAAGAAGCAAACTCTACGGAGACTGCTAGTTCACACCGATATTCTATTCATCACAACTATTCTAATGAACAGAGCTCTACAACGCCAATATTACAGTGTCTAGCTCACTTGAATAGCACTACAATCTCCTGCACTGATCTCTATCGGAATGGCCGGTGACATTATTGACACATGCAGCCAGAGGTATTGAATAATTGAAAGCTTATCTCATACTAGCTGGAAGTCAAGATGATATCACTGTCGCATTTAGAATACTTATATCATATACTACAGACTACAGTAATAGGCACAATATTCCATTATTTGTACAAATTTATAATGCACATGTCAGGTTTTTTAATAAAAGTTTTCGCCCGCACTATAGATGAATACTTTGTCACGAAGGAATTTATAAATATTAACCAACGGATACAGATAATCAACTCAAACCAACAATCTGTGGGTCACACACAGTGATGTTTCATATGGGAATCCACAGCACACGGTGTAGGCGTATTATCTACCGCAGTTACAGTAGCGGAACTGCGGCGAGTCATACCTTATACCCTATATCTTCATATCCCTTATATCATCCCTCTAGGCCGTCCATGCTGTCATTCGAATATCAGGAATATTTTCAGCCATGGATTTTAGGGCTTGACGACTCACCAGTAATGTACCATGGAACTGACTTAATCACGTGCAAGCCTTACCTATTAGCTTTATCTTGTGAAACGCTTGCAGCGGAACCATATTCAAGACACACGCCGAATATTTCATATAACTTATATTTAAAGCATATTTTTGCATAGGAGTAGGGGTAAGCTGAAATTTATTTATTTTCTATTTTAATGTATTCATGACATTTTTTATTTTTTATTTTATTTAAAATCTTCCTGCAAAATAGATTGCACAAGGCGGACTTATTGTCTATAGGCATTTTCTCCCAGTCAACCTTTAGGTGATGCAGAGATGATCATGGCAGGTGTGTACTACAACAGAGTAAAATTAAGGAGAATACGCAACATAATACATACTTATAATTTAAATTTTAATACATAAAATAACCATACATACATATAAAATAAATACATATATAAATATAGGTATATATACATATATATAATACATATATACACATGCAAATAAATTTTATTATTAAAAAGATAGACTGCTAACAAGTAAGTTATAAAGTGCTACTGAGAAGCTTCCGACAATTTGCTATACAAAAGCTGGCGAACTCTAAATTTGAACGTGGCACGGCTACTGGACGTCCTAACTTCGGGAGGGAGATCATTCCAAAGAAGGATAGATTGGATATTGAAAGAAGAATGTACTAAAGTAGAAGTGTGAGATGGACAGAGAAGAAGAAGGTTATTAGTAGATCGCAAGTTCTTATCATGGTTGCAGCAAAGATATTGAAAATAAGGTACTAGATATGACGGACCGTTAGGAGAGTGAAGAAAAGAGTATAAAGTCGTTAGAGTACGCAAATTTCGTCGCTGACGAATCGGCAACCATTTTAATTCCTTGCGAAATTTAGAAACGTGATGGAACTTACGCAAATTAAAAACGAACCGAATGCAATAATTGAGAAGTCGGTCAAGTTTGTTGAGCAGATCTGCATTCAGGTCGAGATAACACACGTCACCATAGTCAATTATAGGGAAGATTAAAGTTTGCACAAGCATTGCCTTAGTTTTAAATGGAAGAAAATTTTTGAGACGATACAGTGAGCGCAGAGTCCCAAATACTTTTTGGCTGACGACTGAAATCTGAGTCCGCCAGTCAAGGTTGCTATCTATGTGTAGACCAAGATTTTTCACAGATGTCGAGAATGGTAGAGCTTGTCCAAGCTGAAATGACGCGCCCCACTACTTAATTAGTTTATTTAGATGTGTGAGTGCAAATATTAATGACGACACTTCATCTGTGTGGGAGCGTCGATTGTTCAGTGAACTACGATCTGCACGTGTACAAGACGGCCGACAAGTTGGATGACAAATCCGACCACGCTCGCTCTATGGAGCAGCGCCGTCACATTGTATGAAACAAGGCGTCCTCTCCGCTCGCACGTTTAAGATCAACTAAACTAGTTGGGCAACAAAGCCGAGAACAACGGTTCTTAGCAAGTACGGTCTACAAAGAAATTCTAAACACTTAAGCAAAATGATTTATTTAAATATTTTAATGTAACGCTTTAATAGGTTTTGAATTCATGGTAATTAGAACATAATTATTAAGTGATTTCAGTTTAGTAGTATAGGGTTTCAGTATAGGCATATTAAAATTAAATAATAATTTGTGAATTATTTATTTACTTTAGAATTAAATTTAATTACAGTCGCTTAAAGTATCATTACTCACTCATCTCAACAGAGTCGCTTTCGTCTGAATCAGAGTCATTAACATTAATAATAAATTCTTTATCCATGTCAAAGAATTGTGAATATTGTTTTTCTGTGTCTTCAACATGCCGACATGTGTTTGCCCACATTGTACGATCAATCATTTCAAGTCGTTCATTTATTAGTGTCATAAAGGATGTTAAATTTTGTGCAACGTTTTTACTAGCCACATAGTTTTTTAATATCCCCCATATTTTTTCAATGGGATTCAGTTCCGGGTGGTAAGGGGGTAATCGTAGAATTTCAAACCCTTTTGATTCAATTAGTTCATCGATAGCAAATCTTTTGAATTTATCTTTGTTTTTTTAAATTAAATCGTATAGCTCTATTTTTTTCATCGTTTCTACAAATGGAATATTTTTATCTGCAAGCCATGTTTGCATTTCACTCTTGTTTGAGTTGGAGTTAGGCGCTTTTTCTATTAAAGCATTGTGGTAAGAAGCGTTATCCACAACAATGACAGAGTTTTCTGGTAGATTGGGCAGCAATTGTGTGCTAAGCCACTTTTTATAATTATTCAGATTCATGTTGTCGTGATAATCTCCACTTGTTGAGTTTGTTTCATACACTAAGCCAGCATTTGGAACAAATCCTTCACACCCACCAGCGTGGACAATAATGACCCGCATACCTTTAGATATTTTTTTTGTACTGGTGATACTCCTTTCGCTAGTTTCCAGCACATGTTTTAAATATGTGTTGTGTGAACGTAACTTTCATCTGTGAAAACGACATATCGGCCCTCATCACGGTATTTTTTTAATCGCCTCAAATATTGGAACCGCAGCATTTGTATGTCGTGCTTTTCGACTAGAGCTTTACGGTTGTCATCTATTTTTGACCACTCGTAGCCTGATTCCTTCAAAATAGTGCGCAGTGTTTCTATACAACCAGTAAAACCAATTCTTTCTACCAATATCTGTTTAAGCTTTCTTAATGTTGGTACTTCATTAAATTCTGTATGGAATGAAGCTATCGTTCTTCGAAGCACACCCATATCAAAATCTTCCAGCTTAGACTTAGGACGCGCCCTTTTTGGTTTTGAGGGAGATTTAAAAATTTTCTGCGATACATCCTTTGATGCTCTAGCTTGTTTTTCTTCTTTTAAAATTCGCGTAATCGTGGATTCACTAACACCAACGGCTTGGGCAGTTCGCCACCTAGCATCAGTAAGTTTTTCTACTCCATTTTCCGCTTCATATTTCATTCGGTGGTATACTTTTGCAATTATTTCTTTTGCCTGTAAAAACATCAATAGAATTTTTTATTAATATAATTTAGTAAAACAAATAAAAAAGTCTAACAATCAGTCAGTTTAAAAAATCAAATAAGTTGTTTTAAGAAATATTTTATTTACCTGGCTCCGAAGATGTTTTTTTGTAGACATGCTGACGGTATTTTTGAGATCGAACGATGCGTGCTCCCGCGTTTGAGTCTAACCGGCAACTGAATGACCAATTACAATTGCATGTTTAGGTGTGTTGCGTCCATATTTGAAATTTGCTTGTGTGCGTAAATGCGAAGGTGGGGCGCGTCATTTCAGCTTAGACAATCTCTATAGCACACCCGTTAAAAATTACAGGCGACAGGCTTGTGAAATCTATCGTGGTAATCATACGCGGACTTCCCACCACGATAGCTTGGCATTTTGTAGGATTAACGCAAAGGCCAAATCTGTCCGACCACACTCCTATAGCATGTAAGTCTCGATTAACATCTGCAATTAAATCGGGCAGCTTGTCCACCCTTGCCTGAGCGTAAAGCTGCAAGTCGTCAGCATATAGATGATACGCACACTGAAGTTCATGAGTGATGAGGTTAATGAATAGTGAGAATAGAAGTGGAGAGAGAATGCCGCCTTGTGGAACCCCAGCGTCCAGAGCACACCAATTCGACGATGTCTCATCAATGCGAACCGATTGCTGGCGACCACGAAGATATGAAGAGAACCAATCCCGAGCCTCAGATGAAATATTAAGGTGGGAAAGGATGGCCAAAAGTACATCGTGGCTGACGGTATTAAAGGCGTTTGAGAAGTCTACCAAGCCTAACACAGTAACCTCGGCTTTCTCCACGCCCGCCCTAATATCGCCAGTCACCTTCAACAGAGCGGAAACAGTACTGTGAACAGGCCGGAATCCGGATTGGAATGGACTAAGGATATTATTGGATAGGATGAATCGGGATAACTGCTTGTGTACACAAGCCAGTCTAAAGTGGTTCGGCATAGTGGGATTTGATATTTTAGGGAGAGGCCGAACGTAGGCTTTTCGCCAGCCGGCAGGATATTGACCCGAGGAGAGGGAAAAGTTGATTATGTGAGTGATAACAGGAAGGAGTTGGTCAAGGACAGTGGTAATCATGCGACGACTGATATTATCGTACCCGACTGCCCTTGACTTAATGGAGAGGATGGATTTTTTAACTTCATCTAAGGTGACGGGAGAAAAATTAAATTAAGTGAAGGCAGTCCCGCAATGAAGTCAATCGTTTGACGCATGGTTAGACGATCCAGAGTATTCGAGGTAATGAAATGAGTATTGATATCGTCTAACCCAATAGTCTCCGGTAGACTGCACTGCCTCGATCTGCCTATCCCCAACGTCCCTAGAAATCGCCAGATATCACCTGGAGATCCACAGTCGATATTGCTTATGATGTGTCGGCGTTTGGCATTGCGTATCATCTGGTTGCAGCGATTTCTTGCAGCCTTATAATAGGCCCAGCTATCGTCCGAGCGATTTCGTTTGAATGCCCTGAATGCACGATCACGTCTTCTCATTGCCATCAGAACTAACCTAGACATCTATGGTGCTGGTGGACGTTTCAACCTAACCTTCTTAACAGGGGCGTGATCGTCATAAAGCTGCATAACAGCTGTATTAAAGAGGTCAAGCTTCTGATCGATAGTGACTGCCACCATCAGAGGTTCCCAGTTGATCAAGGAGGCATCAGAAGAGAGCATCTCTACATTCATCCTGGCAAAGCAACGCTTGTACAATACTTTAGGTTGAGGTTTGGGAGGGTTGAGGTCGTAGGCAAGGAAAATGAGGTCATGGTGGGAAAAGCCGGGAGCAGGATACTGACCATGGAAAGATACTAAGTATGGACTAGAGGTTAACATCAAGTCAAGCCAGGTGTCGTCGCCATTATTGTTGTGGTGAGTGGCTTGCAGTGATAATACACTAAGACTGGCTGACTTGAGGATGTGTAGGAGGTTTTGTGCATGAGGAGACTGGGTAAAGAGGAGGTTGGTATTGAAATCTCCCATAATTACGTGATGTTCGTACTCAGACCCTAAAGATTCTAATACCAGTTCTAAGTCGGTGAAATAATCAATTGCAGGGGGACAATATACTACTCCAAGGACAATTTTAGTCCTCCTAACCCAAACCTCTAGGAAAAGAAATTCAGCAGAAGTATTACAAGGGGAAGAGGCAAGAATTTTATAAGAAAAGTCACTTCGCAAGTAAATTGCGATACCGCCGCCTCTTTTCTCTACACGGTCGTTGCGAATGAGAACATATCCCGGTAAAGGATAAGTGGTTGAAAGAAGTTGAGGTTTGAGCCAGCTCTCCGAAATTAGGACGGCATGAACATTTGCATCAGAATATGCCTCAAGGAGGTCACTGTAGTGACTTGCCACACTTTGAGCATTTATGTGACACACATTCAGTAATCTATTTGAACAATTTGAATTTCTGTTGAATGTCTCACGTACAAAATCACCAAGTGATACGTCAGCAATCGAGGAGAAACTATCATCAGCAGACGAAACCAAAGAATTGTTAGCAGATATAAATATGTCATCATTAATATTCATAGATTAATAAATATATATATAATAATATTGTATAAATATATAAATAAATAAAAATATATCAAGTTATTAATTTACCACAAAATATTATCATTACTGCACCACCCGCCAGCTAAATTCACACAATAAACACTAAACAGAAAAATAACATAAACTTAAACACGAGAACAAAATTAGTGTTGAAACATTAAGGCCCACATATCAGGCCTTACTAAATTTAAACATCTCTCAACAATAAATACTGTATAATAATTTAAAACTAACATAATATGACACATTTAGCATCAAGATAAAAAAAAAATACGAACGCACCCAAAACGTTTTGTTACAATCTGACAAGACTGACACATGTCAACTGTCAATGTAATAACCTGGCAAATAACGAAACATGTATGTAGTAACATTAAATAAATTTGGAAATAAATTAGTGGGTAAACAGAACTTAATAAACGAAAAGTAAACAAAATGGTTAAGCCGATAAGAATAAGAGAATCTCTTATGAATTATGGAGCCAATAAACTTATAAAGTTCAATATAACAACAAGAATACAACGCTGGTGTCACCTCAGTTTTTACGGGAGTTCTTGTTTGCCACACCGGACGTGCTAATTCAATACCTACGCAGTAAGCTTTGTGCCTCGCAAAGTTATTGTGTTACATCGCGTCGTCTCGAGTAATTACAGCATTTATGTTCGTACTTAAATAATATAACATTCAAAGAATGGAGTACCTAACTACCTACTTATGTTTTTGTATGCAAACTCGGCATCATGGTACCATATAATTAATTACATCGTTAATCATACTAGCGTTACGCAAGCAGTTCGCTTAGAATTCACCTTTAAAATTATTCGTAGGCAGGCGAATTGGTTGGTACATGATATGAGTCACTCTTATAAACTAATAAGGCCTCACCTCATAACAATACTAGGATTAAAATAATACCTACATTGGTTAAGGTTATAGATAAAAAAGTTAGGTAACATATACCTACAGAACCTCAAGGTATGTCATCTCGTCAAATATTTATTCCTTTGGATTGCGGAGGTCGGTGGCTTCGACAGCAATCATCATCATATGGATAAGCTATTATTTTGCCGTATCAGGTTAGACTGGAATGCGGACGTCAGTCTCCAAGAACAAAAGTCTTGGAAGCATCCGAGATGAAGCTGTTGAAGGTATGCCTACTTTAATCTTAGCAAAAGTAAGTTCTTTTTAATAAAGTAACTTCCACAAGATATTATACTTTATAAAATATTAAGGAAGTCAAATTAAAGCGATAACGCCAGGTTAGTAACATCTGCTGGGGTAGGCAGATACTACGGAACGCCATTTGCAACGATCCTGACATATATCTCTTGCTTCATTCACTCCCATCAGATTCCTTATGCATGCTCTTCTGTTCAGGGTACTTCTTACCTGTCCTGTTTTTAGGATGTCTCCAATCTGGTCAGAGAACGACCGCCTAGGTCTTCCCCTTCGTCATGTTCCTTACACGCTTGGTCTGTCTTTCGTCATTCATCCTCTCCACGTGCCCAAACCATCTTAGCATTACCTTACTTTTCTCGATGCTTGTCACTATAACATCTTCTTTTACTCCACAACACTCTCTTATCACGCAATTCTTAACTCTGTCAGTCAAAGAACACCACACATACTTCTCAGTGCTCTCATTTCTGCAGCATTTATTTTACTTTCATGACTCTTCTGCTATACCCAACTATCACTACCATACATAAGAGTAGGTACTAACACCCTTCTATGGACAGCCAAACGTGCCTTTTTAGACACGTTTTGGCTATTCATAAACGCCTTCAGAGCTCCATTCACTCTATTACCTGCATTAACTCTTCTTTCAATATCTTCTACAGTCTTACCATCTCTTGTAAACAGCGTACCTAAATATACAAACTCATTCACTTGCTCCACTCGCTGTCCATCGATCATAACATTACAAGCCGTAACGCATTCCTCCTTTTCAAAAACCATAACTTTCGTTTTACTTACATTCACTTTCATTCCTTTCCTCTCTAACGCACCATGCATGATTATTACCATTTCCTGCAACTCCTCCGCTGAAGATGCAAGTATAACCTGATCATCAGCATAAAGGAGGCATTTGACAAGTAACTCATTCATCCTTAATCCACAATCACTAAGTTTCAAATCTTGCAAACAACTGTCCATGAAGAGGTTGAACAGCCACGGCGACGCTACACATCCTGCTAACACCTGTGTTGATGGTAAACCAGTCAGTGTATGCCCCGCTTATCCTCACACAAGCTCTAGAATCCTCATAAAGGGATTTCAGAGCTCGAATGAGGCTACTGTTCACCCCATACATCGACAGTAACGACCACATTTCATTCCTCACCACTTTGTCGTAAGCCTTTTCCAAATCCACGAATGCGCAGTAGACCTTTCGACCTTTGGCCAAAAATTTCTCGGCTATGCATCGCAAGGAAAAGACTTGATCCGTACACCCCTTACCCTTTCGTATTTCAAAGTGGCAGGGGCGAGACGTTTGAAATTCGCTGATTGGTGAAGCCTCCAGTGTGAGTGAGGGCTGAGCCCTCGCACTCGGGGCTAGAGGCCTCGCCGGTAGATATGCTGTAGTCGTTCACTCGATTATTTTTTCTGGACGAGTGAGCATTTTTCTCATATTTAAGTTTTGGAAACGTGTTCAAATTCATACGTTGCCAAAACTTACTTGCAAAATCTACGTAAAAAGTAAATAGCAAGAAATTGCATATACATATTTAACTAATTACTTAAGTAAAACGAAAAAAAACGAAGCGATATTCATATTGCATTTTATTCAATATAAAACAAGAAATTAAACCTAAACTTCAATTTATGCGAGTGATAGCTGGCTAAAAAGGGTATAACGTCGAAATTATTGAAGCGATATGTTGTAGAGCATGCATGTGTGCACCTAAGTAATCTGATGATAATGAATGTTGGAATGTACAGCGACAATAAAGCTGTATTGTCGTGGCGGAGCGGAGTGGCAAAACAAACATAAAACAGACATGACTTATTCCCGTCGTACGACGTCGTGCGACGATGCCGCGTCTCGCCTCATACAGATCTTCCATTCACCCCATTTGTCTACACTACTAGTCGCTTGTTGCAGACAGTATGTAGCCCGTGCTTTCGCATCGACGACCCAGCCCCGATACACATTAAATAACTTGACCTCTCGCTGCACTCGGAGAATTAATTCGTTTTATCAATTTGCACAAGTTTCATTTGAAAGGTAGCTCTAAGCCAAAAAGGTTCAATATAGTTAGTCAGAATAAAAATATTGTTTTTACCTTCCTGAATTAGATTGTTACTGAATATTAAAGGTTAATATTAAACTCCTCGGCAATAACCATCAGATCAAATTCGTTCCACAACTTATCTATTGAAATAATAATATTTATAATATAATATAAATAATAATAAATAAAGTATTTAATATGAGTGTAATTATTATCTATGACATATATGCATTGGCCGCGAGTCTTTGTTGATTAACGTTTTATTACACATTTATTGGCTTATGTAAGTAAATATGGTGTAAACAGGGCTTTGTAGCTGCGATTGATTTTGTAATTATATGTCAAACAGCAAGAGAAACTTAATGAAAATCAAAACACATTGTTGTATTTAGTTGCATATTAATGATTCTCAGAATATGTTTTCCATTAGTTTCCACTGCAAATAGGACTACGGTACGGATCAACTCAAATAGGATTAATTAGTGATTCAAACCGAAGATGCGATGCTTCACAGAATTGCGAACTGATACTGACTTACCTTAGCGACGATGACCGTAGGCTTCCGAGAAAGCATGTAGGCAGATAATAGGCCTTACCGTATAGTTCAGGTACCTATATAATCTTTCTTGACAACATAAGCCAATGTGTGTCCACTGAGAAATAGAAAGAAAGAAAAAGTATTTATTCTCAGGGTGCATACATTGACATTAAGAAAATAACAATTAAAAAAACACCCATCTACACAATAAAAAAAAAAACAAAAGAAAATTATACAAAATAAAAGTAAACAAAAGAAACTAAGCAAAATAAAAATAAAATATAACTGGTGCGTACGCCGTACTATGAGCACCACTGAGAAAGGTAGCCAACTCAGCCCATGCTGGGCGATAGTCACCCAGCGCTGATTTTCAGTTGGCAACCTAAGTGACTCACGGACAGGGGTGTGCTTGTAGCAACAATACCTAAATAAATAAATTATAATATAATAGTGGAAATATAATAAGTATGTAATATAAATGTAAGTTATAACATATTTAATACAATATACATAATATAAGTACAGCGACATTACCATGTGTCTCCATAATTATGCATCCAAAGAGTATGTATGCACTACGTATGCATCGTGACGTGGCACATCACGCCGCATGTGAATCATTCGTCGTGACGTGGCACATCACTAACAATTCTAACAAAATGGAGCCCGGCCCGACCGTCGCAATGATCGCCATGGCCGACCTTTTCCCAACAAAAAATCAGTCATTCAGCTTCAAAAATTTGAATGATGTGCGAAGAGATGTGTCGCAAGACTCGCAAGTGGGTATTATTTCCACCCACAGTCTTTACAAGAAAGTTTGTGAATAAAATAGTCACAGCAAGTCCGTTGTAATGTTGTCTCATCTTGTGAAGGTATGTAAGTAAAACATATTAAACAATACCACATTAGTAACACAATACATGATCCCCCAAAATATCCAGCCAGTAACTTTAATAGGTATTTATTACTTTACAGAAGCAGTAGGCTGTTATTAACCAAGAAATAACCTAGCCACAGAATAGGTTAGCATGGCAGATAGCTTTATTACCAAGCTCTATGTGGTTTTCACCAGATGTACCTAGTTTACAACAAGGTTAGTAATTTTACAGAAGTTTGACAATAATATTATTACTGAACAAAGTAAATTGTTTATAAAAGAAGTATGACAGAGAAGTATGACTGTTTTGTTTCTATGATTCTATGTGTTTCATGATAGTAGGTTTAATTGTAAATATTTTGCATTATTAAGTTTATTGTCTATATATTGAAATTTTAGTAATATGAAGATCAATGTGTAGATATTGCTTATATAATATTATATGAAAGACATGTTACAATTAATTTGCTGGTACTTTAATTGTGATGCAAGCAGGAAATTCTTTAATTTTCTTTTAAAGCCAAAGACTGATTTTAATTCTCTTACAGGTAGTGGGATGTTGTTCCACCATTTAGAAGCAGAATAACGAAAGCTACCTCGAAATGCTGTAGTTCTGTGTGGCTGTATGGCTAATTGCTGAGCACCGATTCTGCTCTTATACTGCCTATGTATATTTACCCAAGTAATTTTATTGAACAAGTATAGTAGACATTTATGTTTTAACACTCCAAACATGAGGCATGCAAGGTGAAGTTTCTGTCTGGATTTTATTTTCAACTTACATACATAGACTCACGCCTGTTTCCCCGAAGGGGTAGGCAGAGGCATATTAAACGCACACTTTTCGCCAGAGTTTTGATCCCACGTAATAGGTGGCGAGCCTATTGCCGCTTATCGGGATATTTTGTTTGCCAGAGCCTCGTCCGTTGATCGGCAGGTACACCACTTGCAGGTGAGGTTAGCTTGGGACCCTAAGTTCTTGGTGGGAACCCTATGCACCCTATACACCCATTTTTAACATTTTATGCATATTGAGAATTGGTGTAACATGATCCCGTTGTGGTATGTCGAAACAAAAACGCGCGCAGGCATTTTGTATTCTCTGCAGTAGCTTCTCTACAGAGAAGCTACTGCAGAGAATACAAAATGCTCCTAGACTCTTAGCTCGTACACGAGCTAAGAGTCTAGGAGCAAACACAGTGTCAGCATAGTTTAATTTAGAGAGAACAATAGACTCAACTAGCTGTATTCGCAGCTCTTTACTGACATAGGGACGTAGTTTATACAAGATTTTTAGGCGGTAGAAACAATTTTGTACATAGCTGGACACATGACTCTCGTATCGAAGTCCCTGACCAATGATGAGTCCTAGATTTCGCGCCTCCGTTACCCGCTCTATACCCACCCCGAACATGGATATGTTACTGGTAGTAGGTTTTATCTTTTCTAATTGATTTCTGGATCCGAATAACACATATTTTGTTTTTGATGGATTGGGTATGAGCGAGTTATGAGTGGACCAAATTGCTAGTCTATCCAAGTCCTCATTAATAGCTTTTATTGCTAAGTCGAGTTCGTGTGGCTTAAAAGAAATATATATTTGCATATCATCTGCATACATGTGATATTTACAATTTTGTATTGTAGTTGTAATGTCAGCACAGTACAAACTAAACAGCTATGGTCCAAGTATAGAAACCTGGGGAACGCCCCTAGTAACAGGTTTAATATTTGATGTGAAGTGGGACCCATTATTGCTGCAATTAGCATCACTATTAATCTTCACATATTGAACACGATTCGTGAGATAGCTGTCAAACCACTTAATTGTTCCAGATTCAAAACCATAGTATGACATCTTGGAAAGCAGAAGCGATCTATTAATTACATCAAATGCACGGGAAAAAACAAGTAGGACCAGCAGGGTACAGAGCCCTTCGTCCTGAGCTGCTAAGATGTTGTCTGTAACATCCAGTAGTGCTGTGGTTGTACCACGGCCTTTTCTAAACCCAGACTGTGCATCTGGCAAAATATTACTACTTTGAAGGTATTCAGTGAGCTGCATATTAACTACCTTTTCCAAGATTTTTGACATAAAGGGCAGTATACTAATTGGTCTTAAATCTTTGAAAGCAGTGGGGTTGGGAATCTTAGGGATCGGTTGACGATAGCAATCTTCCACAAGTCTGGAAAGCATGACTGTTGAATAGAGAAATTTACTATATGACTCACTATTTCAGCGGCTTGTGGGAGACTAAGCAAAAACATGTCTCGTGCGATGTTGTCACAACCCTCGGCATTGGACCTTATATTTGACAAAATCTTAAGAATCTTATTTTGATCTACGGGCTTCAAGGAGAAGGTTGTATCACCAAACCTATTAAAATCATAATATGTTAAGTCTAATAAGATAATAAAGAAATCTATCATCATCATATCAGCCAAACGACGTCCACTGCTGGACATAGGCCTCCCCCAAGGTTCTCCACACAGACCGGTCTTGACCCGCCCGCATCCAACCGCCTCCCGCGATCTTGACAAGGTCGTCGGTCCACCTTGCGGGGGGCCTACCTCTGCTGCGTCGTCCGGTGTGTGGCCGCCACTCCAGAACCTTTCTGCCCCAACGGCCATCGGTTCTTCGAGCTATGTGCCCTGCCCACTGCCACTTCAGCTCAGCTATGTCGGCGACTTTGGTTCTACTGCGGATCTCCTCATTTCTGATTCGATCTCGCAAGGAAACTCCAAGCATAGCTCTCTCCATCGCCCTCTGAGTGACCTTGAGCCTTCTGATAAGGCCCATAGTGAGCGACCACGTCTCTGATCCGTAAGTCATCACTGGCAACACTCACTGGTCAAAGACTTTCGTCTTAAGACACTGCGGGATATCGGACGAGAAGATATGTCGTAGCTTCCCGAACGCTGCCCAACCGAGTTGGATTCGACGATTGACCTCCTTCTCGAAGTTGGACCTACCTAATTGGACTACTTGTCCCAGGTAGATATACTTGTCGACAACTTCGAGCGTAGAGTTCCCAACCTGAATAGGAGCAGGTACAACATGGACGCTCGACATGATTTTCGTCTTGTCCATGTTTATCTTAAGACCTACTTGTTGGGAGACTCTACAGAGGCCATCGAGCATCGTGCCTAGGTCTTCCATGATCTCAGCCATGACTACGATATCGTCTGCGAATCGAAGGTGAGTGATGTACTCGCCGTTGATGTTGATGCCGAGCCCATTCCAGTCCAGAAGCTTGAAAACATCCTCCAGCGCAGTGGTTAACAGTTTCGGGGATACGACATCCCCCTGTCTCACCCCTCGCTGGAGTTGAATAGGTTTCGAACTCTGGTCCTGGAGGCGGACTGACATAGTGGCGTTTTCATACAAACATTTCAGCACTTCGATATATCGGTAGTCAATCCGGCACCGTTGGAGAGACTGTAGCACCGCCCAGGTTTCGATCGAATCGAAGGCTTTCTCATAGTCCACAAACGCCAAGCATAGGGGCTGGTTATACTCCTCGGACTTCTGTATAACCTGCCGCAGCGTATGTATGTGGTCTATGGTACTATAGCCTTTACGGAAACCGGCTTGTTCGGGAGGCTGGAAGTCGTCTAGCTTGCTCTCGAGACGATTCGTGATGACCCTCGAAAACAGCTTGTAGACGTGGCTCAGAAGTGTGATGGGTCTGTAGTTCTTTAAGAGGGTTTTATCCCCTTTCTTAAAGAAAAGCACCACCACACCTCTGTGCCACGCCTGTGGCGTTTTACCCTCGAGAATGACGGAATTAAATAGCTTCCGGAGGGCTTCTCTAGCGGGTGCACCGCCGGCCTTCAGAAGCTCGCTCGTAATTCCGGCATCACCCGGCGCCTTGTTGTTTTTGAGCTGTTTGAGAGCCACACTAATCTCGTGCATGCTGACGTCTGGGATATCTTCGGTATAGTGTCGGGTCAATCCAGCTCTAGGGTCTGACGCTGGAGTGCTTGCGGGTTGTTGCGTTGTCGTGTATAGCTGTCCATAGAACCTTTCGATCTCCTCCAAGAGCTCAGGCTTGGACGATACGATTCTGCCATCCTCCGTCTTCAGCTTTGTCAGCTGTCTCTGCCCAACAGACAGATCCCTCTGGAACACTTTGGAACCCTTATTCTGCTCGATCGCCTCACGAACACGTTTTGTGTTGTATTGGCGGAGATCGCGAGTCAGAGACTTAGAAATCTGTCTGTTGAGGTGCCGATATTTCGGCATGTCGTCGAAGGATAGCAGAACCATCTTGCGCCTTTCCTCTAACAGCTCGAGGGTCGGATCCGAGATCTTGCTGGTTCTCTTGCTTTTCTGGGGCTTAAAGAATTTAGCCCCTGTTTTATGGACAGCATCCACGAACCCGTTACTGTACTCGTCCACATCTACGCATTCGCCCAGGCATTCGAAATGGTTCTTGAGTTCGAGCTGAAAGCTCTCGGGGTTTTGGATATGAACCGGTGCCGGTCGGAGCGTGGACTTTATCAACCTCGACCGTTCGAGGCTTGTACAGGTATTCTATGTGCCTCTTACCATTCGGTGATCGCTCTCCACTTTAAGTGAATTGATCACGGAGACATAATTGAATATTTGCCTCTTCGTCGACATGATAAAGTCGATCTCATTTTTGGTTGCACCGTCTGGACTTACCCAGGTCCACTTGTGGCATTCTCGCTTCTTGAAGAAGGAGTTCATCATATAGAGTCCTTCCTTCTCCATAAAGCTAGCCAGCAAGTAACCCCGGGAATTCCGATGCCCATAACCAAATTGCCCCCCTCTCAGCTCATCACCGTCGCGTTTGCCCAGTTTCGCGTTAAAATCTCCCATGACCACGGTGTAATGGGTTTTGTAGCCATGTATAGCCCGAGATATATCCTCGTACATGGCTTCCACCTCCTCATCGGGGTGCGACGAGGTTGGAGCGTATACCTATATGACCTTCAGCGAATACCGCTTGGATATTCTGAGTATAAGGTACGCTACCCTGCTCGATACACTCCCGATATTTACCACGTTGGTCACGAGAGATTTGTGGACGATGAACCCGACACCACCTTGGGACTGTTGGTCGCCCTCCCGGTAGAAGAGCAAGTTACCGGAATTGAGAACTATCGAGTCCTCCCCCTGTCTTCGGACTTCGGATAGGCCTATGATATCCCATCGCAACTTGCTCAATTCTTCTTCCAGCTTGACAATCTTCTCGTCGGTCCGCAGTTTGCGCGTGTTCAGTGTTGCCAGGGCCAATTGTCGTTGGTGGTGGTAGCCCGATCTCTTCCGGAGATTCTTCGCACCCCTTGCCCCGCCGTTACCATGGCCGCTACCATAACCAGGACTAGCGGGGCCGCCGGGGACTAGGGGCCGGTTTTTATAGGTGTGGTTCATGATGGGGGGATTTGCCATAATCGCCACGCTTGGCAGGCGTATTGGCGATCGCAGTGGCGGAAGTCTTTAGTGCTGGACGCTGCTGCCCATCTAGCATCAAGGATTTTCTTCCGCCAGGTTCGGATGGTTTGACCGCCATCTTTCGGTTGACTGCTTGCGCTGGGGGAGATACTATGACGAGTATCTACTCGTCAGATTAACTCTCCCAGTGGGCGGTGGGGTCGTCACGTCCCGACGCCGAAGAAATCTATACCGAATGTTAAAGGTAAGCTTATGTTAACTCGACTGGGTCACGAAATAAGTTTTGTAGCTATAGAATATCAACAGTTAAATTAAATATTTATTATGTGCACTTTTGCTGGTAACAACGAATTCACTGGCAAATTCACTAAACCCAAAATAAAATTGAGGCGACGACGCTGTGCCGCTGTAGCACCTTAATATGTCCAAATTAATTATAAGACACTTTTGTATATTGAAAATGATACAATTTAATCATATTAAAACTTGACTTGACTTAACTTAATAAACATACTTGTGCGTATATTATATCCACGTCACATATTTTGCATACATTTCCGATGCGTTTATTAGTCACAACGTAATATACCGAACAACATAAAAACATGCATGGCACATAATGCAACTCTTACAACTCTTTTATAGTTATCGGCAGCCATGCATTTTATGTTCGCCAGTATTTTTATAGTCAATTATGCTTACCATAAGAATGAGTTGAGGGATGTTTATTTGGTGCGATCAAGGCCACTGAAGTGGTAAACAAACATACTCAAATGAAAATGCTGTTGGAGTGAGTGCATCGCGGCTCGCGCGAACACGACACTTGTGTCTGTTTGCGGAGCTCATGTTTGTGCCACGGCCATCCGCTACCTGTCAGCATTATTTGATATTTTTTTTATTTTGTTGAACAAATAATGGCAGCTAAACATTTCTTATATCCTTGTTGTTGGTTCCTATATAATTTTCGATAATATTTACTCATGCCTCCGTGTATTACCTGTTTATTTTCCAACGTGTTATGAAGAGGCGGGTAACCACAATAAAATGTTCATATTATTCCTTTTACACGTGTTTTGTCCCAAAGTACCTACGCCTGTATTGAAAATAATGCTACTTATAAAGAACAAAGGTGTGTCATAGTTATCGGTTTTGTATTGTTTGTTAGAAATGATTTTACACGTAGCTGAGACTTTTATAAAGTTTTTGAGTACGCAATAAGGACATATAAATCCTTACAATAGTTTGATAAACATGTCCATTTAGTGACAGATGAAACAGGGGTCCATGTCTGATGGAGACTGTTTGGAGGGTCAGTGATCAAGCCTTCGTTGCATACCAATATATAGAATGTAATACTACTACTTTACGTCGATATTCTTGAAGAGAGAGGTACTTCTCAAGCTTCTCAGTCACGAGAACTTTAACAAATTTTTAAGATCAGACAAGTGCAGAATGTGCATACCATAGTATTTCTGACATGAACACATTCCCTCGACCAGTCGGAAAGCTACGTCGGCGACTTTGTTCTTCAGCTTACCTTCACAGTTCGGAATCAATCTCGCAAGGAATCTCCGTGCATAAACTTTTCCATCGCCCGCTGAATGACCCTTGAGCATTTTAATAATGACCACGGCGAGCGACCACATCTCTGATGAATCGAAATATTTAGTAAATTCATTTATATCTTAGTTTGAGGCACCGAGCTTAATCTGTAACATCCCAGAGCTTTTTATTACATCCATGCAAGATTATTAATGTATTCGAAATGTCTTAACCACCCCACTCCTCGTTCACTCTGCCGTGCACCGCAAAGCACGTACAGCTTATAGATCAGCTATCATTTAACGTCTATGGCAGTCGAGTAGGGTCAGTACCCTCAAATATTCCGACATCTGGTCTGGTCTCAAATTATCGTTATCCCTTTATATTCCATGGCAGTCGCTTCATGCAAAACTAATATTTAACGTTCTAGAAAGCTGAACCAAATACAATATAGAATAATAAAGTGGAAATGATGAAATGTATGAAATGAGAATATAAACATTTGTACACACTTTATTATTTTCAGAATTGTAAATTATAATTATAATATTGATAATATTTATCTTAATCGCGTACTTACATATATTCGAATACTTATGAATAAGTATAATTTACAGTTCGGAATATGAATAAGAATTAATTATGTTGGTATATAAATTGCAAACTTTATCAACGGAGTTGTTTCGCCTTACTTTTCTGTTTAAGAAATAAATCACATTTATCAGTATCGCCTCTTTTATCTATTGAATTTTGTTTAAGACATTGCGTACGCATAAATTCTGATTGTAAAAGTTAGATAGCTATGCATTAATTCTCATTAAAAGTTAAACTTATTTACACATAGAAACAGACGCTTAAGCATTAACACAATAACCCAGCATTTTTTTATTATTATCTATAACAACTGAATCCATTTACTGTCTATAGGTGTGCCAAAACGAGCCACCTAACATTCGAATCGATGCTAATAAATGTAATTTATCAAAGCCTAATTTAAACAATTGGCACCCATCTCCTTATTTCCATCGACGGCTTTGATACGACAATTCGTCTCCATTTATTCGTTTGTCGCATACTTAGGTATAATATCTTTCTCATGTTCCCATCTAGCAGAATCCATAAATCGCACCTTATAAATTGATTGTGTAGGTACTCGTCTTAACAATTTGAGTAAAAAAGATTTATATTATATCGCGGACACGCCTAAATGTCGATGCAAAAAGCAGGTATTGCAGCATTATTTTCCAGTCATTACGCATTTGAAACCCGGTACATAAATTTGAATATGTATAAAAATCGCGAAAGCGTAAACTAATTTTATTCGTCTCTCATCCTCTGTAACTTATCTATTCTATTCCATCGGGACACTATCTTACTTCTTCTTCTTCTTCATAATTGCAAATGCTGGTCAATAACAGTGATCTTGATTTTAAATTATTGTGTATTTGTTTAATATGAAAATCTACTGTATAAAATATTCAGAAGAATTAATTCCCGAAACAGTAAAATCGATGCCTGCAACCGCGGCGAAATATTCCAGGAACCGATGTATTACATATATTTCCCAGAAATAATATCCATTGCGATTATAAGCTCAAAGTTTGTGAGGATGGACGGATGTTTGTTAATCTTTCATGCAGAAACTATTGGACAAATTTTCATCAAACTTTGCAGTAATATAGTTTATTCATCAGAATAGGACATGATAGGCTACATTCTCACGATAAACAATTAGTACAAGAGACAAGCCAGCAGGGCCGCGCCGACCAAATCCGGCGCCTGTGTGCGAAATCCATTAATCTAATACTCGAAATCTATTAAGCGCCTATTAGTCATACTTTTTCGTAAATAATTTTACTTAATATTTTCGCAATTCACCAGGCGTGCGGCGCCCCTATTACCCTGGTGCCTGTGTGCGCCGCGCACATTGCACATATGGGCGGCTCGGCCCTGCAAGCCAGTATTTTATAACTCTACTACACTAACAATGCGCTAAAAACTCAAAGAACGAATTAAATAAATATTAATGGTCTTATTATAAAACTTGAACTAAATACACTTAGTTCTAAGTTAGGTCCTAAGCTCTATGTACAAAGTTATCAGATATAAATACGTAGACCAAAGGAAAACTTTTGGAAAGCACCTCACTGTAAAATTTGTTCAAACTAATGGCGATTTAAAACAGATTACGACCTTCTTTGATAGACGGTCTAAAACACATTTAGTTCTTGTATAGTTATATAGGCAGTTAAGTTAGTTTCGTGGTGCTTTACAATATTTAAAATAATTTGATACTGAACGTATATTTTAATCATGTTCTTCTATAATAGTTGCATATTATTCCTTTAACGATATTCATAACAGTAGAAATTTTAATTTCAAACTTTAATTTTATATAAATACATTTTCACTTCTTGTGAAGCGATATGGAAATAAAGATACAAATACAGAAAATATCTTCTGAGAACACACTCATATTTTAACAAGACAGAACTGTACACATTTTCACATATTTACGTGTATATATACAGTTCCTAGTAAAAATAACCGTGGTAAACATATATTTCACTAACGGCGTAACATATAGGTACTAAAAGAGACAAAGACAAATGATAGAATTATAGAGAAAAATATAATGTGAGGTAAAATTGTAACCTATATACCTACATTTCCAGTGGGACTAATTATCGAACAAATATGATAAAATTTAGTTACCATCATTCTCTATGGATTGTAGCTTTTTTATTTATTTTATCTTTTTGTACAACTTAGATACAGCAAAGGGCCTAATCGCGATAGCTAAGATGTTTAAGGTTTTATACCTTAAACATCTTAGCGATCGCGATTATTATTTCCTCTGTTTTTCCAACGTTATACGACGATTCATCATAACTATACGGGGCTAATTCCTCTATATAAACTGTCCCACTACTGGCCATGTGCCTTTTCTCACTGTGAGAAGGGTAAGACCATAGTCGATACGACGATTAAGAAGCGCCAAGTGAATTCGAGTATAATAAATGGCGTAACTGTAAAATAATTTATTTGTCATGTCTGTATCTTCTTCTTTTTAGCGTGTCGATGGCAATCTAAATTGTGTCAGCCCAGAATTTAGCTACGAGTATGGCATTTTCAGTAGCGTCCATAAGTTCCTGTAGCGTGCAGGTATTAGGGCACGCAGGACAAGATAGTCAGTGTCCCATTGTTTGTGGAACGGCACCACACTTGCACTCCAGATTGGTATTATCTGTAAATCCCCACCTCAGCAAGTTTTCTTTGCTTCGGCCAACCTGTGTGCTAAGTCTATTTAAAGACTTCCAGGTCAGCCAATCCCATGTCCAGGTGGCGGATTTTCAGCAAGCGGGACGAATGGAGTGGGTAGGGAAGCACTTTCCCGCCACAGTCTACGCCTTGCCTGTGTTCGCTCTTCATTGAGTGGAAGGACACACCTTAGAAAGCTATTGCGGCTTTTCAGTCTTTGCGGCACCAAGGTGTTATTGTGCAAAGGGTGTCGTGAGTCTCTTTTCATTATCGTTCTTTCACTGGCGCTTGCCACAGCTCTGCGAACCTCTGGTGGCGCTATTCCTGCCAGCGAATACAGCATTGGTACCGGGGTCGGTTTAAGGCATCCGGTAATGATCCGGCACGTTTCGTTTAGTGCTGTATCGACCAGATTTGCATGGGCTGAGCGATTCCATTCTGTATCTTAAGAACTAGCTGTTTCAAGTGGCTACGCCTGCCTGAAATTTTATTTGTGTTTTATAATGAACACCACTGAATACGAGTAAATCTGCCTTCGTCGGCGCTCGTAACGATATGTTCTCAATAACGTAACCTACATCACTCACCAAACTTAAAAAAAATATTCCTCCATTTCTAAGATCACCTTACTCAGTTTTAAGGTCAAAGAAAGACAAACAAACAAACTGTTCACCTTCTAAATATTAAAAATTAGTTAAATCTCTATTTCATTTTGTCATATGTTTCTCATATCGATGAAGCTAACAACAACGTCACGTGCAAAATTTGAGTTCTTTCAAATAAAAATAGCGTTTAGAAATACCTTTTGTATTTTACACAGACAATTTAACTGATAAAATTAATACAAATAAAACCATTTTTAATAACTTCGCCTGCGGCTTCGCTCGTGTGGTTGTCAACTATCTGATAAAGGCTAGGTGGTAGCCTACGAGTAATTCTGATATTTGAGCTTTAATGCTGCTAATTATCTTGAAAATCCGTTAAGTCATTTTAGCGCAAAAGAAGGACAAACCAATAAACACACTTTCTCATTTATAATATGTATTAGTATGGATTAGTGAATGAATTATCGAACTCTATATAGAAAAGTTACTCAACGAGTTGTCTGGATATCACAAAAGAAACAGCACAGATTAATTTTAATTAAAAACGGAAACAATAATAAAGTTTAGTTAACTTAATCTTAAATTGGCAATTACTAAACCAAAAAAAATACTTACTAAGCATTCATATTGTGTATTTTTTTTTGCTTTTAGGTTTTTATTATAATGCCATTAAAAGCTTGAAATATTACAACAAAACATTACTTTTGCCTTTGATGTTTGGTTTTCTTCTTAAGTATTTATTATAATCTCATTAAACAAAACAACACTATAACCCCTGATATAATTCTGAAAGCCACATTGTATACCTAAAAAATCACTATTAAATGCTTCGCAAATATCATAAGATACTGAAACCATCAGGGTTATCCATGCCGAAACGACGGCGGCCAAATAAAATTTTCTGACGTACGTGTAAGTTTTATCACTGCAAAATTTCATCTAAATGCGCATAGTCGTTTTTTCGAGAAACAGTTATGAACAACCCTCAATTTATACATCGACAAAAATTTTCACGTTATATACTAGATAGAATATGCCCGCGGCGTCGTCTGCGTGGGAATGAGTTATCGCGACATGTTTTATCGCGGTAAATAGCCTATGTCACTCTTCAGCCTCCTATCTCTGCACACAACAATCATACCATGACCTCGCATCGTTACGACGAGAATAAAGAACAAACAAACACTGTTGTGCGTTTATAATATTCGTACAGACTATTATGTAATTATGCATAATTATATCTGTTACATAGATGTTAGTATGTTTGCAAGTATTTATCGGTAGGTACGCTCAAATACCAAAATTATATGGAAGAGCGGTCGGTAAAAAAGCACCAAATCGAGGGACCGCAGTCTGAGTTCGGGTCATTTAAAGCAGATATAAATTAACACCGAGTTCAGTTCGAGGCAGTTGCCTACAAATAATTATTGCGCAGACAGCTGTAGTTGCCGCTAAGGCTCTATTTTTGTATCGCCACTTAAGCTATTCCTTATTTATGGCTGTTCAATAAACTGTATAAGATTAAATCAATGTTATTAATATGTTTGATAAACGAGCTATGTGTAAGCACGTTAATTAATATAAAACAATATATACAATCTCTACGCACGTATGTACACTTTTACCCTTTAAATTATATTTTCCTATAGAATACATACATTATTGAAACTCCTCCAATACACTTCTAATTAAATTTGTTGCGGGTCTCAAGACAGTTTAACTTTCCCCGGGACTTCGCTACAGTCAACATTCGTTGTCGTCGATGGTCACTGCTGCCAAACCTGGTTACACAGATGATAGAGGAGTTAGGATTTTGGGTTGGATTTATCCCAGTAAAGTTAATATGGAGATGTAATTATAGTTAAGCATCAATAAATTATTATAAATTAAATGCTGAATGGGACCTAAAATTTCATGGCAAAATGTGGGTAAAATATTTACACCTTTGCTTACCCCTTCATGGATACAAGCGTGAGACTATAAATAAATAAAAAAAAATGCTGATCAAAATAAAATGATTTTACGATATAATTATAAAATGTAAAATAATTTAATTTTTTACGATTACAATCATTGCCGAAGCATAGTGAGGAAACCTGCACGTCTTACGACCTGTTTCAATATTCGATCTATCCATGGACTTGGAGATTCGCGATACGTGTTTGACATAATATCGTATGGATTTATGTCAAAAATGCATCCAAATTCTCACACAAAATGCATATATCCGTTATTATAAAAGCACGAAGTACGGTAAATCTTAAGATTACCCAGTAAATCCTAAGATTTACCAGCATGAATTTGTAAATGTCCGATTTTTTTATATAAAAAGAAATAAGTTGACGGAGCCCTGCTTTTGGGCTCCTATTTTTGGGTTAAGGGTCTCATGAGATAGGTTCTCGTGTGACCCTTAACATAACCTAACATAGCATATTTCGCAATTTGTCTTTTTTTAACGCACAATGTGTCACATATTAGAATTATCGTATATAATTAATATGTTACTGTAAAAGCCCGTAAGGTTAGGTGAGACTGTAACTCAAATAATTAGGTTATGTTAGGTTCTCTTGTGACTCTTTACCCAACTACGGGCTCCATCAACTTCGTGTTTTTTATTTAAAAATTGGACATTTACCAACTCATGCTGGTAAATCTTAGGATGTACTGAAAAATCTTAAGATTTACCGTACTTTTTGGGCTTTTACAGTCATCATTTTAAAGGAGGAATTGGCCTACTATACAACGCTGGCCAAACGGGTTGGTATAGGGTTTGTATCAAGTTTTCCTTCTCTTACAGTGCTGTTCTCTGCATAATATGCTCCCTCTGTCGGCTCTTACGACACCCAAGGGATGATATGGGGTGGTGACATTTCGTATTCTGAATCTGTCACCACACGGACAATTACAGTACACGGGCTTTTACAGTAACATATCGAATATTGAATTCAGCAGTTAGACAGAATATAAAACAATGATGATGATGAATTTCCTGAAATAAAAATATTAAGTAAAATCATCTTGTTTCTGGAAAATATTCTATTTTAGCCCTCACCTGATTGCCAGCTTTAATTCACATTCCCTGTGATTAGCTGCGATTAAGAGTCTGCCCACTGAAGGTACTTAATAATATTTTATTTAGCGTATTAATCAAAACGCGCCATGACTAGATGTAATTATTTAGATTGATTTCGCTTCTGTCCATCCAAAATGTATCTGCAGGGGATGGCTTTTAACGATAAGGACGCCTATTGTTCATTATAATATACCCAAAACGTGCTAATGTAACCTGACTCTAATGGATGTACGTAAGAGACTAGCCCTTATGAAATTATGTAATAGAAAAGCATATAACTTTCGTTGTTAATTGCCAATTTACTATGTATCTGATTACTTAATAAATTTATAAAAGAGTATTATCAACACTATTGACCATGAAGGGTCTTAGTTGGATAGGTATATTTCAGGTCATTGTTGCTGGTAGCACGAAATGCGGTATTATGTCTGTAAAAACAAAAAGCTACACAATACGTGGGACACTTAGAAAGTTTTGCGACACTAAAGAAAATTAAAAAATCTGTAAATAAATATATTTTTATTACATCTTTTCAAAGTACTCTCCACCAGCCTCTATACAAAGTTTCATGCCTCTGAACCAGTTTTCGAAACACTTTTTCCAGCAGTCCGCCGCAGACACCTCGTTTACAGCCTGCTCGAACGCTGAGAGCGCATCATCCGGCGTCAAAAATTGTATCCCTTTGAGCAGATTTTTTATTTTTGGGAATAAGTAGAAGTCGCACGGTGCAAGGTCAGGGCTATAAGTAGGGTGACGGGTGCTGTTTAGGAAGTCCCTCGTTTTGATTGCGGTGTGGGCGGGCGCATTATCGTGGTGGAGTAGTAGCCCGCGGAGCCCTGTGTTTGGTCGGTTGTTGCTCACAACAGAGAAAACTTCTGCCAAGCATTTGGTAGTATACCATTCAGTGTTAATGCTGCTTTGGTTTCGTAAAGGAATTGACACCAAGTAGCCAGCCAAATTGAAAAAGCTCGCGATCAAAATCTGCCCCCCGCTTCTAGGTCGTAACGATGTCGTAAACACGCCGAAACGAGCCTGCTTCAAATTTGTCTATCATATCATGGCACCTTTCCACCCTTCCCTGCTTCTGAACATCGGTGAGGTTGTGCGGCACCCAGCGTGAAACTAAACTCCGCACCCGTAGATGCACGTGTAAAATCTCGTGAAGGCTTCTTGATCCAATCTGCAGTATATGCTGAATCTCTTGGTATGTAACTCGTCTATTGCCTTGGATCTAATTTTTCACTGCTAGCACGTTTTCTTCCGTAACAGCCGTCAAAGGGCACCACTTCTTTCTTCATCCCCCAAAATTAGTCGACCGCGCTTAAGTTAATTATACCGACGATACACGGTTGCTTTAGAAGGCCCTTCATCCATGAATGCCATTTGAAGTCTATCGTACGATGCGTTCGGTTTCAGGCACACTTAAAATCGTAAAAAATCATAGCGCGAAAATGTTCTCGACGCAAATCCATTTTAACACGCTTTTATTAGGACGACATGTAAGTAACTAACTATGTAATGGAATCTAATCCAACTAATTTAACCATCTTCCAAGGATCATAGCGTAATGATAATTGGCAGCTGTAGGTAGTTCTGATGAAAAGAAAAAAAGAAAAGATATTGTTTATTTTGTGCCTCACAACAATATATGACAGACAGAAAACACAAATAAAATAATAATAAAGTAGGTAATAACAAATTAGAAGGACCAGCATGAGTGAGGCCAAAATTGGAGCCCGCCTCAGCTAATGCTGCGACAAACTTTGCCGCAGCGCTGGTATTCTGGCAGGTCCATTGAATGGC
Organism: Euclidia mi; assembly: GCA_944739405.2. Taxonomy (NCBI): domain Eukaryota; kingdom Metazoa; phylum Arthropoda; class Insecta; order Lepidoptera; family Erebidae; genus Euclidia; species Euclidia mi. Next base: position 35,335,546 of record OX123196.2, read on the forward strand.
GTCACGGAATAACGAAGCATAAAATAAAAACATACAAAATAAAACTTATAAATAACATAAAATAGAAAAATCTTAAAAAAAAGAAAATCTTAAACATTCAATTGCAAAAACTGCTAACATCATACGTAAACTCTATTTTTCCTGTCCAGTTTCTGGACGAAACAGTGTCATTAGTGTCAAAGTATAACACATGATGACAATAAAATAATATGGTACTTTCGAACTGATCTGGTGATGGAGCCGGAAGATATGAACTGGAACTCGACATGTATGTAACTATGTAATGGAATCTAAGCTAACTAATTTAACCATCCTCCAAGGGTCGTGGCGTAATAAAAATTGGCAGTTGTATGTAATTCTTAAGACAACAGAATAATATGGTACTGTTGAACTGATCTGATGATGGAGCCGGAAGATATGAACTGGAACTTCATGATGGAAAATCGTGTCATAGCCGTTTTGGATTTCTTAGAAAAGTATTGTAATGAACTTTGACCACAATTATGTTTCAAAGCCTGATGATGAAGCCGGAAAATAGGCACTGGCATTCCATGATGGAATGTCGTATCATAGTTGTGTTAGCACTTGTGAGATGGACTTTGTACACGATCAGGTTTCAAGGTTATAACAAATCAATTATATATTGTAGACCACGCAGTGGTGTACTTAGGGTCCCGTACTTTTGCGGCTGGACAGGCGTATGCGGCCCTGAGTAGAGTAAAATCGCTTAGTAGTCTCCAGATTGAACAGCTAGATTGTTCAAAGCTGACAGATAAAACACCATGCAATACAAACGCACTGGCGGAGATGGAGAGGATGCGGACTCATTCGCTTAGTTAAAATAAATATCTAAATGTTAAAATATTTCGTTATCAAGGACCAATAAGTAAAAAATAAATGAATAGTTAAAAAAACACTAGAAAACACGCTTTTATAAAAAACAAAAAAATAAATTATGGATCGTTCAAGCTGTCTCTATTTCTGGGCTGAAGTGTAAACGATATGCTAAGATAACTATAATATTTGATTGTAAAAGAGTGGGGCGCTACTCCAACTAATAATACCTCCATGATATTGGTGTTATGGCAAAGGCAAACATCGTGAAGAAACCTACATGTATGAGAGTTCTCTATACTGCTCTCGAGAGACATTCGAGGTCTGCCAACTAGCTCACGAAATAAGGCTAAAGCCCTAAACCTTAAAAGTTTGCCTAAATTACTATACCTACTTATTATGGCTAGTCTAAAAATAAAATGATTACTAGATATCGTAACCAATTGAAGCATATCGTGCAATATTCTTATTAACTTTGCAGAATATCGCGATAGAAACACCGCTCTCGATACAGTCTGTGTATTGTACCTCTATATATAGTTGTGAAAATTGTACAATTTCCACAGCTAGAAATACGACGCGAATTAATTTGATTTAAATCCCAAATAGGTTTGAGCAATCTCGAAATATTTTCATGAAATACGACTGCTCTGTTCGTCTACCGATCAGTGAACCCGTGCTACGCCGGGGTTAAAAGGTTCGATTCCCACGCATCTTTTGTGTGATCATTTGTTCTGCGTCTGGGTGTAATTTATCTGTGATGAGTACCTGGATGTCCGAGCTTTGCTCGGATTGTTATTCTTGGTATTTCGTGTTTTCTAAATATATATATAAGAATTGCTCGTTTAAAGATATTACATAAGTATAATTAGTAGTCACCATAGCACAGGCGATGCCGACTTTAGGATCAGATCAGCGTGTGTGATGAATATCATAATTATTTTTTGCGTTGGTTTCTTAATAATACTCGACTCTCAATTATTATGGTAAATAATTAATACAAAAGATGTGCGTGAAAAAGGGATAAGCCGTGGGAAGCCAAACATAATTTTTATAAAGTTTTGAATTAAACATATTATAACTCAGAACATAATCAAATTACGCACGCCTTTGATTCTTGTTAATGTCGTTTAATTGGTGTTACAATCTTATAGTGTAAAAACAAATTACCTCCCTAATTTGTTGATGTTTTTATGTCATTAAATTAGGTGGTTATTAAATTAGGTGGTTGTAATGTTTAATTATCCATGAGTTAGGTTGTTATGGGAATTCCGTCATAAAATGTTGACTAAGTTTGTAGTTCAGATTGGCAAAGAAGCCTCCTGGGGCGGTGTAACAGTGTACCTGCGTTGTACAGAGTGCTAATAAGGCCTCAGGGACTCTCAAATGTTCGTTGTGACGCTCGTAGCCCGCCCGTAGCTCGCCTGTAGCGCCCCGTAGCTGACTGATTATTATAGTTAAACTAATTTCTTCATACAATATCGGGATTCTATTTGTTGGCTCTTACGATATAATGACTTGATATTGTATACAAATGGAATATCAAGATTCTTAAGAATGAATTAGGTATATTGCTTATTGTCTTGTAACTTATTATGTAGTGTATGTCATTTCTCTGCCTTTGGAATACACCTGCCACGATCATCTCTACATCATTCAAAGGTTGAATGGAAGAAAATGCCTCAGTTCGCAAGGCGAACTTAAGGTCAATGGCTTAAGGCGATGTATTTTACAGGTAGTTTTAATTATTTCGTAGCAGAAAGCTACTACCTATAAAGAGTTAAGAACAATTATATATTTATCATTTTTCAGTTCTTCCAACTCATTAGCATAAAATTGATTTAAAGATTGCTAGTTGCATAATCCGGGTAGGTCCGTGGTGACGGACGGTCCATAGGTCCGTGTGGTGACGGATTAAGAATACGAAATGTCACCACCCCATATCATCCCATGGGTGTTGTAAGAGCCGACAGAGGGACCATATTATGCAGAGAACAACAATGCAAGAGAAGAAAAACTTGATACAAACCCTATACCAACCCGTCTGGCCAGCGTGGTATAGTAGGCCAATTCCTCCTTTCAAAGGAGAGGCCTAGTCCAGCAGTGGACTGTTAAAGGCTGATGATGATGATGATGATGATGATTTGCATAATTTACACTTACGATGTAGTGTACGCTACAGCTACGTTTCTACGAAAGAGCTACGAGTTACCTGAGCACTGCTACGCAATGTGTTTACATACATAATTACATACAATATAATACAAGTGCTACATGTATAAATGCTTATCATTCAATCAAACTTAAAATAATCAAGTATTGAAAAATATCGTTACAAAATATTGTTCTTTTATACCACAGGCATTCTGAACACTTAGTGAAAATACCAACGCAGATTCAGACTACGGGCATTTTCGCTATCTACAATATAAATAATTAAGATCCTCAAATTACGGTAAAGGCACAAATAAATTTTAAAGTAGTAGGGCCTTGTTAGTTTCGGCATTAATGGGCGGCTCGACCGGAGAAGTATTACTCGCTTACTGGATATCGACGGTACAACATCCATCTGTACTGTAGCATTTTATTTGATGACTAGCCGTTTCTCGCAGTTTCACACGCGTCCTGAGGGAACTACTTTGCGTACCCAAAAACCCCAAATATCTTTCGGACCCCATTTTTTTCTAAAATAAAATATAGCCTTTGTTACTCGCAGATTATGTAGCTTTCTAATGGTGAAAGAATTTTAAAAATCGGTCCAGTAGATTTTGAGTTTATCCATTACAAACAAAAATACAAAGTTTTCCTCTTTATAATATTAGTATAGATGGAGGCTGCTGAATCCTCATTAACTAGTGACGCTTTCTCTCTACTAGTCATTTGTCTAGTTTTACTTATTTTAGTTTAGATTATTTACAAATAAACCGCCTTAAAATTTTATTTCTTAGACTAACGTGAGACCAAACGGAGCGTATAGGTGCCCCTTCAAAGTCGTGCTCCGTATGTTGTAGACGTTGAAAAAGACAACTTCCACCACTCTATTATATTAGAAGTGATTCTGTGCGGCAGAGTATTTATAAACATTCACAGTGGACACAATGAGCAATAATTATTTATGGCAAGATAATTATTTGTGGACCAAACAGGGTTGACCCATGTGGGTTCGAACTCTCAACACTCAGAGCAGTATTAAACGGTGACCCCCCCGTGGGATCTCCACCTTGTCGTGGTGGGGGGGCTCAGTAGCCGTGGGTTAGAAGCCACCCACGGTGAAGCTAAGCGGGATCCGGGAGGGGACGCTCCACGTGGGCTTGGTAGAGGCCTGCGTAGGATGCGTCCCATGGTGCGGGTGCGGGGGACAGTTCTGTCTGTCCCTCGCAGTCGGGTGTGGTCGCGGGAGGAGAGGCGTGTGGGTGATGCGTTGCCCCGCGCCCTATCTCCCGCGACCAAATGGGGGCGCACCATCGTTGCGTCGCGGTGGGGCCGCAGAGGAAGAGGAGATGCGGTGTTGCGTTGCCGTCCTCCCTATCCTCTGCGGCCGCTGGGTGTTTTGGCGGCGGAGCCCAACACCTTCATCCGCCGCCAAGGGGGTTTCGTTCGGGGCCCGCCTGACCATCTGGCAGGCCAATACCCGTCGGGGGGTAGCGAGGAATGCTTTGGTGAAACCCTACCCTCCGACACATGGGTACATGAGGAGCACGGGTTGGTTTTTAGTCAGTAAGAGTCTGACAGTCCCCTTCGTCCTTCCCCCCCGGGGCGGAGGGACTCCATGAGGATTTTCCAACCCGATAACTAAAAAAAAAAAAAAGTATTAAACGGTGAGCTTAAACCAATACACCATACACGCGGTTGTGTCGTAATCATTGTTCCATGTACACTTAGACAGTGGCGTAGCATTTTTTACAGAGTAACATCTGTTACTATAAGTGTACACATTTTTGTATGAAGCTTGTTTAATGTCACATAAATAATTTCCAAATTTTCATTGATACTTTTTATATATTGATATTTGTTATTTTCAATCCATGTTGTCAACCGTCAGTTCTGCGTACTGAAAACACAAATATATCGTCAAATTTATTTCAAAGGAAATATTTTTTTTACCTCAGCAGCTCAAACATGCCGCTTTTGCTGCGAGACAACAGTGAACAAAACGCGATTTTGATTCGAGCGTGAGTAAAAGTAGCTTTTTAATTTTTCAATCTTTAGTGTCACGAATTGGCATTGTTCAGCATTGCTTTCACATGCATATAAAACTGAGTGAAAAAACAAACCCCTTCGAATACGAAATTCGATTTTGGAATTCGACCTCAAAGAAAACACCTGCGGCAACGCAAAAAAAAGATATTTGTAATAAAGAAATTACTTTTTTTATATGTTATTGTTTACATGTTTAATTTATTATTGGATTTTAATAAAAATAAGTCAAATTAATAGCATAAAATTAGTATTTAACCAATACATTTTTATTTAGAATTACAACAATGATACATTTGAAAAATAAACATCAGGGACGCGGTATTAAAACGCGATTTAAAAAAGTAGCGGGAATAAAAATTTCGCTGATGCTTATACAGTAGGTACAGCGTAACGTGTTCAATTATATTAATATATAAAATAATCTAAAAAGATGAGTGAAACTAGCGATGATGATTGTACCTTAACACCAGAAGAGTTAAATCAACAAGTGATTATGCAGAATTCAATCTATTACTGTTCATTTCTGTGTCTCCTAAGTAATATGTGTTCTCACTGCTGTGGTGAAAAGTTATGTGTGCTACACGAGAGCAAAGTTTTTTGTATCTCGTGCTGTTGAGTCCCTCACCACGCTCAGGATTCTAACTTTGATTCATTCGCTGCGCTCGTGAATCAATCATATAATCCTTCGCTTGCTCGGGACTCAAAATCAGCACTCGAAACAAAAAACAACTTTGCTCTCTTGTTGCACAAATAACTATTTCTGTTTGAAATTTTTTACTACGCATACGTAACCTGACCTATGAATATCGATGCATGTATTTATACTTTTATGGACGTAATTTACACCCACTGCTTGCTCCTATTACATAATTAAATAATAGTTTACTATAGTTATTTGTGCAATAAGAGAGCAAAGTTGTTTTTTGTTTCGAGTGCTGATTTTGAGACCCGAGCAAGCGAAGGATTCTATGATTGATTCACGAGCGCAGCGAATTTTAATCAAAGTTAGAATCCTGAGCGTAGGTAGTGAGGGACTCAACAGCACGAGATGCAAAAAACTTTGCTCTCGTGTAGCACACATAACTTTTCACGTCAGCAGTGAGAACACATATTACTTAGGAGGCATAAAAATTAACAGGAATGAATTGTAAACAAAATTCTGCATTAATCACTTGTTGTTTTAACTCTTCTGGCGTTAAAGTACAGTCATCACCGCTAGTTTTACTCATCTTTTTAGATTAAGTATTTTATTATTAATATAATTTAACACGTTACGCTATACGCTATCAGCATCAGCGAAATGTTTACTTTATTCCCGCTATTTTTTTAAATCGCGTTTTGATACCGCGTCCCTGAAGTTTATTTTTCAAATGTATCATTGTTGAAATTCCAAATAAAAATGTATTGGTTAAATACCAATTTTATACTATTAATTAGACTTATTTTTATTAAAATCCAATAATATATTAAACATATAAATAATAACATTTTAAAAAACAACATAATTTCTTTATATATTAAGATATTTATATATCTTTAAATTTTAGGGTATAACGCGTTTCCGAACGTGTTTTCTTTGAGGTCGAATTCCAAAATCGAATTTCGAAGGAGTTTGTTTTTTTCACTCACATTTTTATATGCATGTGAAAGAGACAGAGCACAGTAAAATTCGAATGTTTCAAATTTATGGCTAAACAATGTCAATTCGTGGCACTGAAGATTGAAAAATTAAAAAGCTACTTTGCCTCACGCTCGAATCGAAATCGCGTTTTGTTCACTGTTGTCTCGCAGCAAAAGCGGCATGTTTGGGCTGCTATGGTGAAAAACACATTTTCCTAATATCTATTCCATTCATTTTATTGTTTGAAAGAAACAATGTAACGGTCGAATACGGCTCATAATATGAACAGCTATTTATTTATAAGTTTAGCAATAGTGAAGTAGAAACTCAGAGATACCTCGATAATATAGAGGTTTACGGAGTGGAGACACGGACGCGCAATACAAAGGCGTAAAGCTAGGTGGATGGCGATAAAGTGCCAGTTACCTCGAGATGGCCTGATTGATGCAAAGGCAAGATGCCGCCTTCACTCAACATCGCCGCCTGATATTAGTTCCGTTAGTATCTAATAAAAGCGTGTTAACTAACTACGTGATGTGCCCGGTAACGGCAATAGAATCGCCCCCTATTACGTGGGACCTAAAAATTCATGGCTAAATGTGGGTGAAATATTTACACCACTGCCTACCCCTTCGGGGATACAGGGGTGAGACCAGGTAATCGTATCATAGCCGTTTTGGATTTCTTAGAAAAGTATTGTAATGAACTTTGACCACAATTAGGTTTCAAAGTCTGATGATGAAGCCGGAAAACAGGCACTGGCATTCCATGATGGAATATCGTATCATAGTCGTGTTTGCACTTGTGAGAAAGGCCACGTAATGGACTTTGTACACGATCAGGTTTCAAGGTTATAACAAATCAAATATATATTATAGACCACGCAGTGGTGTACTTAGGGTCCCGTACTTTTGCGGCTGGACAGGCGTATGCGGCCCTGAATAGAGTAAGAAGTGGGCTCCAGATTGAACAGCTAGATTGTTTTAAGCTGACAGATAAAACACCATGCAATACAGACACACTGGTGGAGATGGAGAGGATGCGGGCTCATTCGCCTACTTAAAATAAATATATAAATGGTTAAAATATTTCGTTATCAAAGACCAATGAGTATAAAATAAATAGTTAAAAAAACACTAGACAACACGCTTTTATACACGTAAAAAAAAAATATGGATCGTTCAAGTTGTCTCTATTTCTGGGCTGAAGTGTAAACGATATGCTTTTAACTATAATATTTGATTGTAAAAGAATGGGGCGCTACTCCAACTAATAATACCTCCATGATATTGGTGTTATGGCAAAGGCAAACATCGTGAAGAAACCTACATGTATGAGAGTTCTCTATACTGCTCTCGAAAGACATTCGAGGTCTGCCAACTAGCTCACGAATTAATTGTTGATGATGATAATTATAAGTGTACCATAAATAAGGCTAAAGCCCTAAACCTTAAAAGTTTGCCTAAAGTACTATACCTACTTATTATGGCGAGTCTAAAAATAAAATTATTACTAGATATCGTAACCGATTGAAGCGTATCGTGCAATATTCTTATTAACTTTGCAGATATCGCGATAGAAACACCGCTCTCGATACAGTCTGTGTATTTTACCCCTATGAATAGTTGTGAAAATTGTACAATTTTGACATCTAGAAATACGACGCGAATTTATTTGATTTAAACCCCAAATAGGTTTGAGCAATCTTGAAATATTTTCATGAAATACGACTGCTCTGTTGGTCTACCGATCACTGACCCCGACTGCTACGACGGGGTTAAAAGGTTCGATTCCCACGCATCTTTTGTGTGATCATTTGTTCTGCGTCTGGGTGTAATTTATCTGTGATGTGTACCTGGATGTCCGAGCTTTGCTCGGATTGTTATTCTTGGTATTTCGCGTTATCTAAATATAAATATAAGAATTGCTCGTTTAAAGATATAACATAAGTATAAAATTATTAGTCACCATAGGCGATGCCTACTTTGGGATCACATAAGCGTGTGTGATGAATATCATAATTATTTTTTGCTTTGGTTTCCTAATAATACTCGACTCTTAATTATTATGGTAAATAATTAATACAAAAGATGTGCGTGAAAAAAGGGATAAGGCGTGGGAAGCCAGACATAATTTTATAACGTTTTGAATTAAACTTATTATAACTCAGAACATAATCAAATTACGCACGCATTTAATTCTTGTTAATGTCGTTTAGTTGGTGTTACAAACTTATAGTGTAAAAACAAATTACCTCCCTAATTTGTTGGTGTTTGTATGTCATTAAATTAGTTAGTTGGTTGTAATGTTTAATTATCCTTGAGTTAGGTTGTTACGGGATTTCCATCATAAAATTTTGACTAAGTTTGTAGTTTAAATTGGCAAAGAAGCCTCCTGGGGCGGTGTAACAGTGTACTTGCGTTGTACAGAGTGCTAATAAGGCCTCCGGGACTCTCAAATGTTCGTTGTGACGCTCGTAGCCCGCCCGTAGCTCGCCCGTAGCGCCCCGTAGCTGACTGATTATTATAGTTAAACTAATTTCTTCATACAATATCGGAATTCTATTTGTTGGGTCTTATGATATAATGACTTGATATTGTATACAAATGGAATATCAAGATTGTTATGAATGGATTAGGTGTATTGCTTATTGTCTTGTAACTTATTATGTAGTGTATGTAATTTCTCTGCCGTTGGAATACTGCCGCGATCATCTCTACATCATTCAAAGGTTGAATGGAAGAAAATGCCTCAGACCTTAAGTTCGCAAGGCGAACTTAAGGTCTGATTCCATCATCATTGTTTGAAAGAAACAATATAACAGTCCAATACGGCTCATAATACGAACAGCTATTTATTTATAAGTTAAGCAATAGTGAAATCGAAACTTAGAGATACCTCGATAATATAAGCTTTACGGGGTGAAGTCACGGGCGCGCAATAAAAAGGCGTAAAGCTAGGGGGATGGCGATAAAGTGCCAGTTACCTCGAGATGGCCTGATTGACGCAAAGACAAGATGCCGCCTTCACTCAACATCGCCACCTGATATTAGTTCCGGCTCACAGTATTATCTCCTATAAACCCAACATCGCTATGAATATCAAGTCAAAAACCACAAACAATTCCAAATATGGCGTATATTTCCTTTAACATATGAGCCATTACACTGCTTTCGTTTCCGTAATATTACAAATTTATTACAATTACACAATAATAACAAAACTCAACAAACGCTCGCAGTACCGCCCATTGTTTGTCTCGAACTCAACGTTATATTCAAACTTGTGATCGGATAGTCAACTCCGTGTCGTGTATGATAATAATCATTATACTTAAGGACGTTTTTTCTCCAAAGTTCACAAGTTCGGGCCAAATTTCAGAACGGAACAACTTTATAACCTCTATAGACTAAATATTTGGCCAAAGTTAGGCCCATTAGTGTTATAACCTAAGCTACGTTGTTGTTCGCTTTTTCGCTTTCATCAAATATTTCATAAACGAGAATTTGAGTATTTTTTACGTAGAATGCTAAGCCAATCATCCAAATTGGATTGGAGATTATCCGTCCCCTCGGCGAAATATCGTTGGGTGTGTTAGAGGTTCGACAATTAAATCCCACTTTAGATTCAAATATTAGTACATATTCTGTATCTGCAAACATATATCTTACTAAGCCCACCCCAACATAATACACTCGTGTTATTTAGCAATAAGTAATTGTTTGTCAGGATTACTTATTGTTAAGATTAGGTATCTCACGTGTAGGACTCTTGTCGATAAATGAGATAGGTACAAATGGGATGAGTTTACTATTAGGTAACCTGTCTCACCGCGCAACTCCAATGTCAAACTGGATAATATGATATTATTGTTTTGCTACCAGCCTACAATTATATATAGCGAAATATTAATAAATAATTGAATGTCTAGATCTTGTCATAATAGATCATTTTCATCATTTATTTTTTATTTATTTATTTATAGTCTCACGCCTGTATCCCCGAAAGGGTAGGCAGAGGTGTAAATATTACAACCACATTTCATCATTTACTGTGCATTTATTTTAAGTATGTATTCAATTTTAACATTGACATGTGGTGAACTGTAGAATGTTTACCAAATTTTAATGCCTCTCATCAAGCTACGGCTAAGCTAAAGGCATCTAATTTATTACCTCCCTGAACCAAAGCCACTGAAATTATATTACGGGTATGAGCTCGTACGTTCACGAAATATGCAGAATAAGCGAATGTTTTGAGTATATTATACCTATTGAATTATTAATTTAACAGATAAAATGATAAGATTTGCTTTTTCATGTCGTTGCTGAAATGATAAAAATTCAAATCACGTTCCATACGCAGTGTTTATAAGAAATCCCTAAACCGAATACGGGTTTCAATAGATTTCGGATAGGTTAGGTAAAACCTGCCGTAGAATCTTAATATATAAAATCATTGCGTTACTGAGTGACTGACAGACACGCTACAGCCGAAACTATTGGGCGCAGGAAGCTGAAATTTGGCATGTATGTTCCTTGGGGACCGTAGGGGTGCACTAAGAAGGGATTTCCCGAAATTGACACGGGATCGGCCAAAACGGGTAAATTTAAAAAAAAATGCAGGCGTAGCTGCTGGCGTCCTCTAGTTGTTTATATGATGTCATAAACTTCGGTTTTGGTTGATCGCGGTTTCATGGATACATATTTACATTTTGGTCTCAATATACCTACTATTTAAATTCGTATACTCAAGTTTCTTAGAAGGCTTTGTAAGTTATTAATACTTGTGCAAGTAGTATTGTAAGAAAAGGCGCAGTTTACTTGTGCAGAGTATTGTGCAGGCTGTCGGCACCAATTAGTCCTCGTCACGTTACGAGCAGCAATCGCATACCAGTAAGCTTGCAGTTCTACTACGGCACTTTCAATGTGGTACTTAATATAACTTGCGCAAGTGCCACTTAGTACAAATATTCGCAAAATATCAGCTTTGTGTAAAAAAGAGAACCTTTATAAAATAAATTAACGTGCGCCATGATATTTTCCACCCGTGAAAAATCAAGAGATCCGATTTTGCCTAAATATTGACAGAGATAGTTTTTGTGTAGACAGTGTACCTTTGCTCTATTTTTGCCCGTTCTAAGAGATAAACTTTTGAAAATCCTGGCTTTTAACTCTCTGGTATAATATAACACCGTGCAAAAATTCATATTTCTTATTCACTTTTATAACCATATTTTAAAAACGCTTTTTTATCAGTCGGTCAATGCCAGTTTTATAGCACTAATTTATACTTTGAAATAAATCTTATTTTTATAAAGTATTAACTGAAAGTCATATATAAGTATTGATACCTATATCTGCATGCACTACCAATTATGGTCTTTAATCATTGTAAGAACACCCTTTAGTTGAAAATTCACCGAATTGGTAAAATCTTTGACTTTTAGGAATCCTTTATAGCCCACGGAGAGTAGCAATATATCGAAAAGGGCAATAAATTCGCCCACTGTTACGTTAAAACTTAACTGAGAATAGTATGGTATTCAACTTTCACAAACTTAAGCAAAAAAGGCGTTCGGGGTAAATTACATCTACATCGCTATATTTTAAGATAAGCGTTGTAATAATATACCTGAATACTTTCTCTCATTAAGAATACTTCCATCGTTTGTGTGGATACTGAAAAGTCCAATTAAACTTTGTCCGCCCGACAATTGTTTCCATCAGCTTATTATAATTGGCCACAAAAATCAGCGCAAGTTTATGCAGCCGAGACCAAATTGTAATATTATATTTCTCCTTAATTACACAAAATCCTATAGTTCTTTCTGCAATTAGCTATATTATGAAGAAAATGATGTGGAGAATTCACTTGAATAGAGCAGATTCTAAGAGACAAACATAATATCGTTTATTACATATTTTATGTCTGTTAGCAAGGAAAATGCGCAACTCGCGGAAAATCTTGCTGGATAAACGATGTAGTGATACTAAGCGTTATGCGTCTTATGTTTGTTACTAATCACGACTTTTAGCCTTGTGAACTATATTTATTGTATACTTTATTACTTACCTCATAAGAACTATTAAGCTATTATAAGCTTTTGCAAACTGAATAAATTAAATTAAAATTTAAAAATAAGGAGAGAGAAAGAGAAAAGTATTTATCGAATGTAAAATTTAACTAATAAACAAGTATAATATATCTCAATAAAATCGCGCCCATTACAAAATGTCTATCTATCCTTTTTCATATTTAATCGCTACGAAATCAATATTTTTTTTCAGAGGCATTGCATCAGAACGTGTGAAATAACTGAAAGCGACAGAAATGATTCAAGTGGAGAGCTATAAGCGTCCTTCGCCATCGCCCTCTCGAAGTTCAGTTCGGAGCGATAGCCGCGTGTTTCGTCAGTCGAGAGTCATCCAAGTGAATCGCGATGCTTTTACTATGGTGGAGAGCGAGGCCAGTGCGGCCGGCGGCGCGACCTCCGCCGCCGCCGCCGGCCTGCCCACTGACTGGGAAACACGACTCACACAAAACGCCGCACATTTCCGATCTCGAACGTTCAGTGACGGCTTCATCAGAAATACTAGCCTCGAATTACTACTCGGCGTTGACTGCGAAGCTTGCCTCGCGCTAGCCGCGCAACGACAATGCCTGCATGAACACATATCAAAACATGATTTTGATTTAGTTGCAATTGTCATATCCAACAAAATAATTATGTAAACTGTCACCGCAATGTCGTCGATCAAAGGGGCTACACTCTTAGTATCTATGATCTAGAAAGAATTAAACGCAGCACGGGCCGCAGTCAGCTCACAGTAGGATCGCATCGCAGTCTAGACAGAAAATTTAATAAGAGCAAGACAATTGGTGTTTCAAACTACATCTCCAAACAGCTAATATCTTACGATCCAAGAAATACGCTTGTACAAAAGATAAAACGAAAGTTATCTAATATAAAAAAGATGGGTGGGGAAGCAATATCAAAAAAACATCAAAACGCTGTTCAACTGGCCGAGATAACATCAGGGTCGATGAGCTCTCTCAAGAAAGCCTCGATGTTGTCTCTGGCTGCCAAGTCGCAGAGACGAGTGAATAGCCAAAGCTGTATATTTACGTCTTCGGGGTATCAAGGGAAAGATGACTTAAAAAGCAACGCTTCAACATATTCAAACTTTTCTGAAAACGTGGACCAATGTTTCGAAAAATGTAGAGACTATAATTTTAGTGCAGATATACACAGAAGAAGCTCACAAAAAATGGTGAAGATGCGGAGTTTCGACAATAATGACATACTCGTTACGAGAAACTCACCGGCATTAGAAAGAACAAAGTTTTCCACTCTAAAGACATAAAGACATATTTATTTCTGCATTTTGGTTTTTACAACACTTATACATGTCAAAACCCTATTCTACATGATGCCGGCTTTTCCTAGCTAAATGATTTCTTGAGAAGAAAGGCCGAAACAAACTCAGAGTCATTGTTTTTTTTTTGTCACTTCAATTTCTTTAGTCTTTTCTTCATCTTTTAAAGTCCAGACAAAAAAGGGTTTAGTATGCAAGTACAATGCAGGAAATTATCTGAAGCTTTTGACTGACTCGGCCCACTGATGGCCCGCATTCAACAGCAATCGTACGGCTCAACCTTAATTGAGGGAGCCAGCACGATCTGTATCACTATGCCTCCACGCCATCAGAAGGTGTATGCATAAGCATGTCAGCCTAAGCCATCAGACAGGTTGCCACAACTATTTGTTTATATGTTTAATAATGCCCACATCGTACTCACAACTTTACATGCTAATACACAGTAAAATACATGTTGCAAACAATAAGTAAAAATAATAAAAATTTAAACAATAAAATGTCATATATTTAAAATGTCAGAAAGTATTATTAAATGTCAGAAAATATTATTGAATGTCAAATTATGAATAATAATATATTACTTAAGTAATTTTAAGTGTCAAAAGAAAATAAATAAAATAACAATGTCAAATCAAACAATGTCAAAACAAAATAAATAAAATTACAAATGTCAAAATGTAAAAATATAAGTATTACAAATGTAAATAAAAATATCATGTCACTAATTTCAAAATGTCAAAATTCATAATTTTTAAACTCAATTCCAGGCATTTTTGTCTTTTTTTTTTGGTGTTGGGTTGGAAAATCCTCATGGAGTCCCTTCGCCCTGGGGGGGAAGGACGAAGGGGACTGTCAGACTCTTACTGACTAAAAACCAACCCATGCTCCTCATGTACCCATGTGTCGGAGGGTAGGGTTTCACCTAAGCACTCCTCGCTATCCCCCGACGGGTATTGGCCTGCCAGATGGTCAGGCGGGCCCCGAACGAAACCCTCTTGGCGGCGGATGAAGGTGTTGGGCTCCGCCGCCAAAACACCCAGCGGCCGCAGAGGATAGGGAGGACGGCAACGCAACACCGCATCTCCTCCTCCTCTGCGGCCCCACCGCGACGCAACGATGGTGCGCCCCCATTTGGTCGCGGGAGATAGGGCGCGCGGCAACGCAACACCGACACGCCTCTCCTCCCGCGACCGCACCCGACTGCGAGGGACAGACAGAACTGTCCCCCGCACCCGCACCTATGGACGCATCCTACGCAGGCCTCACGCAAGCCCACGTGGAGCGTCCCCTCCCGGGATCCCGCTTAGCTTCACCGTGGGAGAAAATCAAATCCACGGTTACTAAGCCCCCCCACCACGACAAGGTGGAGATCCCACGGGGGGAGGCATTTTTGTCTGCTAAATAATCTTTAACTGTGTAATAAGCTTTTGAACACAAGCTCTGTTTAATAAATACTTTGAATTTATTAATACTTAGTTCCTGAATATTGCCTGGAATTTTGTTGTAAAAACGTATGCTTTGACACTTGTTTGAGTTACTTATTTTTTGTAGTCTAGTTGAAGGTAGAACAAGTTTGTTTTTATTTCGTGTATTTAAATTATGAATGTCGCTGAATTTAGAAAACATATTTATATTTTTCCTGACATATAACAAGTTCTCATAAATGTATTAAGATGCGACAGTCATTATCTTAATTTCTTTAAATTTTTCGCTCAGTGAATGCCTTGAACCAAGACTGTAGATTGCACGAATAGCCCGCTTCTGCAGTACAAACACAGTTTGAATGTCAGCTGCGTTGTCCCATAATAAAATGCCATATGACATTATGCTGTGGAAATAACTAAAATATACTAATCTGGCCGTATCTATATCAGTTAACTGACGAATTTTGTAAACCGCGTACGCTGCAGAGCTAAGTCTATTCGACAACTGACCTATATGCGGGCCCCACTGTAGCTTAGAATCTAAGGTTATGCCTAAGAATACGGTGTTATCTATAAGATCCAACTCTTCTCCATTCAAACATATGTTAGGTTTAACTTGTTTTACATTCGGTCTTGAAAATCGTATACATTTTGTTTTTCTTTCATTTAACAGTAAATTGTTAGCTGTAAACCATTGAACTACTTTAGAGAGAGCGTTATTTACATCGTCATTATTTGATTAATGTCGTCTTAGTTTAAAAATAAGTGATGTATCATCAGCAAATAACACTATCTCTTCATTATTTTGCATAATGTATGGCAAATCATTAATATATACAAGGAAAAGGAATGGACCAAGAATTGAACCCTGCGGCACTCCCATTGTGACCACTGAACCCATAGAAACTTTTCCATTTACCTCAACTCTCTGTATCCTATTACTCAAATATGATGTTAGGAGATCCAAAGCAGTGTTCTTAACTCCATAGTAATGTAATTTCCTGTACAATGTTTCATGAAACACGCAATCAAAAGCCTTAGATAAGTCACAAAAGACTCCCAGAGCATCATGCGACTCCTCCCAGGCATCAAAAATACTATCTAAAAGCTCAACTCCAGCATCGGTAGTTGAGCGACCCCTAGTAAAACCAAATTGTTTTTCATGTAACAGCTTATTGTTATTAAAATGAATTTGAAGCTGACCTAGAATTACTTTTTCAAAAATTTTACTAAACGTGGGTAGCACAGATATTGGCCTATAATTTGTGGGGTCAGATGTGCTACCTGATTTAAATAACGGAATTACTTTACTACTTTTCATTTAATCAGGAAACACACCACAGTCAATGCATCTATTGAAAATCATTGCCAGTTCCGGTGCTACTGTGTTGATTATAGATTTCGTAATCACAACAGAATTGCCCCAAAGATCACTAGTCTTCTTCAAATTAAGGGTATTAAAAGTTTTTACAATATCTCTGTCAGTGACATAACTAAAACTAAATTCAATGTTACACCTATTGACATTTTGTTTCAATAGAGAGTCGGCGTCATTAGGGGACGAGTTGAGGGATTTAGTGGTTGAGACTGGAATGTCTGTGAAGAAATTTTCAAATGCTGTGGCAACCTTAAAAATCTGACTTTAATATCTTTTTATTTAATTGAAGAGTGTAATCGTTACTTTTAATCTGGACCCTTCCAGTCTCATTGTTTATAATATCCCACGTTGCTTTTATTTTACTGTCACTGTTTTTAATTTTTGATTTTAAATAAAGTGTCTTAGCTTCACGACAAATCTTTTTAAATAACTTGGAATAATTTCTTACATATTGACAAAATTGTTCATCATTTTTATTAATTACTTTCTGTTCGTAAAGCTTATTTCTAGTTTTATAAATTCCAGTGGTTGCCCATTCACTGAAGGATGTAGTACCAGCAACTGAGATCCTCTTAGGGACAAAGATAGAATTGAATATAGTACAGTACATGTCAAAGAAAGAATTGTACAACTTATTAGGATCGTTATTATAGCATAAGTATGGTAATGTACTTGTGAGTTTATCCTTAAGTCCCTCCAGACGACGCACAGTTTTTGGCACCACACTCAATTCCTTTCTACCTACTTTTTTAGACTGCATAGCAAATGTTATAGATTGTCCACAATGATCTGATGTTAATTTGTTAATTATTTGCTTTTTAACTGGTACAATATCTGTAAATATATTGTCTATACAAGTAGATGTCGTGGAAGTTATGCTGGTGGGTTCCAAAAATAAGCATGCAAGATTATATGACTTGAACAAATTCTTAATTTTGTGGCAATTAAGGGATTCTTCTAGTAAATTAATATTAAAATCGCCACCTACTATTATAGATTTATTTTGTTGGCATAGCTTCAGTAACACATCATCCATGACACTTTCAAAGTTATCATAGCAGGATGATGGTGGCCTATACACACTCAAAACAAGAAGTTGGTCCAACTCCACACAGGCTATTTCAACTGTCCGTTCAACAGAGAAACTAACAATGTCACTACGATTCCTAAATTTAAGCAGCTTGTTAACTAAAATCAACGATCCACCATGTATTGCATTTTGTCTGCTGAACGAACTACCAACTAGATGGTTATTAAAATTGCACATGAACTGGTGATCTTTAAGCCAATGTTCTGTTATACACAAAATATCGACGCATTCACCGTTCATGAACAACTCCACTTCTAAATCTTTATTTGACATACCTTGTATATTTTGATGTACCAGTTTTAATACTTGTGAATTTCTAAATGAATTATTAAATGGATTGGGCTTATTCGTACATACCAGCCCATTATTAATGAAAGTGTCATTGCAAGAGGTATTCTCTATTGTCGAATTATTTAATTTAAATTAATAGAAATGTCAGACTGTGTAGCCAAAATACTGGCTGAATCATTATAAATGTCATTTTGTTGCTGTATAGGGGCAACACGTTTATTAGCCAAATTCTTGGCTGAAATGTCAATACAAAATGCTAGCGACTCAGCTAGTTGTCTTTTATAATAAGAATTCAGATAACAAGTATCTTGCGTCAAATGTAAAGCTTTACTAACATAATTGTTAGAGTCAAAAACATGAAATTGATTGTTATTGTATGACCAACTACACAAATTTATATTAAGACTATGTCTAATATTATTTTCTTTCTGTGGCAACCCTTTACTGAAAGGTAAAGTGAGCATAATAATTTGATTTAAATTTAATTCACATAATTAACTGTAATAATAGAATAAAAGTCTCTAGACAACCGTAGCCGGTCTAAAGGTATTAAAAGGCAAATGTCATATAATGATTTTCCAAGCGAACGATTCAGAGATAGATTATCGGAGACATGGACGCGGGACGAGAGCACAATGGAGTCGCGAAGTACTCGCAGTGATGTGGATGACGACGCACAAACGTTCATAGAGGGCGACGTGATGGCGATGGGGCCGCGCGCCGCGCACGCACACTGCACCTGCGACACCACACATGACACTAGATTACCATCCATATTCTATGACACGCACGTAAGTACTCTGATTTATTCATACAAAATAAATTAGCGGGTCTTAATCGCGTAAACTAACTTATTTAAGGTATAAATACCTATTGGGTTCCGACGTTTCGCTCGTCTTGCACCGAGCGTGGTCGCGGAGAGACTGATGAGAGCTCAGCGCCGTCTTGTGGAAGTGCAGGTTTCGGCACCTACCCTCACTTGGTCTTTATTTAAGTTCGCAATGTCGGTACTCCGACACACTACACTAATGACGTCTACACACTGTTGAGATTTATCACTGCGGCGGTGTCTACACTTGCTGATGACTGGATTCCAAGTAGCCGATAATCTATATCCATCCTCCCGGTTGAAATTGTTATGTTTCTTGATTTCTACCGCTTCACGTACTATCCTGGAGTAAAAGTGACGATCGGTGGATAAGACTTGTGGTTGATGCAGTTCTATCCAGTGGTTTGGTCCAGACTCCAACAAATGCTCAGCTATCGCCGACTTATTAATCTGTCGGTTTTTTACAGCTGCGATATGTTCCTTTACTCTTTCAGCGATTGTACGCTTAGTCTGCCCGATATATGAACTACCACAGCTGCAATCGACTTTGTAGACGCCAGTTGTTTGGAGAGGAATGACATCCTTTGGGGTACGCAGATTGTGTGCAATCTTAGAGAGCGGACTGTATACAGTCTTGATGGAGTATTTCTTGAGTTCTGTTCCAACCTTGTCCGTCACTCCCTTTAGATATGGCATGTACGCTGGCACTCTGCTTACTTCAGGTCTACGATCTTTCCTCTTCAGACGGAGTATCTTCTTCTTGTATCCATTGCGCCTCAGTACCTCCCGAACATGTGACAGCTCACTATTTAACTGTTCAGGGTCACACAGGTCATACGCTCTGTTCACTAGCGAGGACACAACGGAAGCCAAATGCCGCGGATGGTGGTGCGAGTTCGCGTTAAGATACCTGTCGGTGTGTGTCGGTTTCCTATATACAGTGTGTCCAAGGGTACCATTATCTCTCACTGTCAATTTAACGTCAAGGAAGGGTAACGATCCGTCTACCTCCATTTCGTATGTGAATCGGATGTTTGGATGTATGGAGTTCAATTTGTCTGCGAATTGTTCCACGTCTTGCTGGTTCCCCTTCATGATGCAGAAGATATCGTCGACATACCTCTTCCACAGCTTCACATTTGATGCCTGCATGTCTATGGATTCTTCGAAGTGCTCCATCCAGATGTTGGCCATTACTGGTGCGATAGGGCTACCCATAGCCACTCCATCGATCTGGAGGTAGTGTTGACAGACCTGTTCAAGATTGCCTTGAGGTTGTACAGAGGAAATTAAGGGAAAACGGTCTGTCTGATGAATTCACAGTTCTCAACAACTCCTCACGTTAGTAGCCAACACCACTTTACCTAGAACCCCACAACACACAAAAAATCAACAACACCGCTAATCCATTACCAGATTACTAATCAGCTTACGCAAAAGTCATTCTTGACTAAATAAACACACTCGTAAGTAAATCCATAAATGCCTTATATTATTATTCGAGCCGCGTATGGACTTAGCCTAATCTGATAACCAAATTTAGATTTTATTTTCTTAAATCTTCATTGGACTACTGAGTATCGCTGTCCTCAATTAGGTAGAAGCTTCTACATTTAGATGCCTACCATTTTCTTAAGTACTTGCTCTTTCAAAAATTCTAAAGCATGGTTTTCCCTTTAGACATTATATTTTTTGCTCTTCCTACCACATCCATAAACATTATTTTGAAAGCAATAACCGACTATGTAAATGTAATCTGCATGTAGAGTAATAAAATTGTAACTAGAGAATAAGTTTTTATAACGTACCGGAATATTTTTGAAAGTCAATTCTTTTGGCGTTTATTATTTACCTGTACAAAGTAAACTATTTCTAGAATTATTACAATATTGCAGACTTTGAGTGTTGTATACTTATTTTTGTTCTTTATGAAATTTTATGAAAATGTCATGAATAAAATGTATATTGTTGAAAGTAACATTTTTATTAACTTACACAAAGGGTATGTTGAGTATATTCTTGGTAAGCATGTAAGCCAGTGCATCCACCTCTGTGATCGAGTAAGTTTGCGTCTGACAGGAAGATTATCGGATGCCTCGTAGAAAGCGGTCGCTATGACCCAAATTGATTTTTATTCTTTCAGTTTTACAAAACAGAGTCGAGATAATATCGGTTTGATATTATTTTTCAGAGGACATAGGGCAATATATGTATAATAACAATCTAAATTAATTCCAAATTTAGATTGGCATATTCCACTGAAATATAGACGTAAATAATATGTAACAGACATTTGTGGTTGTATATAAAGACACAAACTATAATTTGTATTTACAAAAGTATATTTTGAAATAAGTCGTCACTAAAGAGTTCCCATCTTTATTATTTTATACCGTTTTTTACGAATGTTATCAACATAAAGAAAGCCGAGATGAGATAACATAAAATAATACTCACCATGATGTATACTCCAAGTTCTTATAACGACTAGTTAGGAGAATTGCATAAAAAACACTTTGCACGCTTCTTTAGAATAGAATCATATTTATCATACTAAGCGGAATATGTATTCGATTTGGTAAACCCCGAATTGTAATTAATTTCACTTCCGTAAATGCTTGGGTAATATTAAGTAAACCCGAGTAAATCTAGGCTTATTCAATTTCTGGTTCGGCGATGCACCGAAAGCATGTACTAGGCGATTTGGTGATATGGAAAAAAAAGTCACTCTTCCCTGCCTGACAAAATGGCGGCCGCCGCCGTCTTCGTGAGTCGGGCTACAAAACTGATCACTCCACTACACCCGCAGGCGGATTAGTTCTCGTTTATAGTATAAAAAGCGGTAAATATTGCGGTATTGCACGGGTTCGGCGCGGCGCGGGGCTGCGTAAGCACACAACCGATCAGCGTGATGAATTGATCTTCGACTCCATCGCAGCGTCATTGAATTCCGCGACCAATTACAGCGAGGCGTGCCTTTGGGAAGGACAAGGATAAAAGATCGCTCGTTTCGACACCGCGGTATGCAAAGGAATTTATTAGCTAGGTGTTGACATAATTAACTATCAATAGAAAAGATAGATGCCGCTACTATATCCCTCCGGCCCTAAAGGGTTGCCTTTAAGAAAAAAAAATTGAACTTAGCTATGTAGTGCTATGTGCTAGGATGTACTACCGCATAACCCATCAATAGGCTAAGACAGCGATATGATATTAAAATTAATCTAAATTAACTTTAGCGAAAAAATTATAACGAAAACTACAAACTAAATATCTAAACTTAGAGGTAGATCTAACTTCAGGCTAGATCTCACTGAGTTGGAAGCGGACAGAGACGTACAACACGCACGTAGCTCCCCTTCGCGGTTTTCACGGTAACAACGCGGGTTGTACCGTCTTTGGAAGTATGCAGTTTCTCCACGATGGCTAACGGCCATGAAAGCGGCGGAGCATTATTTTATTTATTTATTAAAACTTCATACACGTCGAGTGTACAGGCGGACTTAATGCCAAGGGCATTGTCTCACAGTCTACCTTTGAGTGGTGTAGAGAGAGAAAGGTAGGTGTATTGTATAGGTACTGAATCAGTTACGTGAAAAAAATTCTTACATATAGAATATAATAAATACATACATATATGATAATATATAATATAACATAAATACATTATATATAATAATATATACATAAGCATACATATAAATAAATAAATATAAACATATATATTAGAATATTATAACAACTAGATGAGATATTACACTGCTGCCTTAGCCAACAGGAGCTCCTTAATCAAAGTCTTGAACTTGTACTTTGTATCAGACGTCCTGATCTCGAGCGGGAGGTCATTCCATAGAAGAATAGATTGAATTGAAAACGAAGAGTGTACAAAAGCAGACTTGTGAGAAGGAACTGAGAGAAGAAGATTATGAGAGGAGCGAAGGTTTAGGTCGTGATTGGAACACAGGTATTGAAAGTAAGAAGTTAAATAGTCAGGGGAGGTATGGGACATAAGGATAGTATAAAGAGTAGTGAGAGCACGCAAGCTGCGTCTTTGACGAATGGGAAGCCACTTCAATTGAGAACGATAAGCAGATATGTGATCATACTTACGAAGACTGAAAATGAATCGAATGCAGTTATTGAGAAGACGATCAAGTTTATTGAGTAGATCTGCATTCAGGTCGTAGTAGCACACATCAGCATAGTCGATCAAAGGAAAGATTAAAGTTTGCACAAGCATCACTTTAGTCTTGGATGGGAGAAAGTTCTTAAGGCGGTAGAGTGCGCGTAAAGTACCAGTGATTTTTCGACTTACCTGAGTTACTTGAGTTCGCCAATTAAGCGAAGCATCCATATGAAGCCCAAGATTTTTGACAACTGGATACCAGTCCACGTTAGTGCAGTTAAAAATTATGTTAGGCAAAGATGAAACATCCAGTCTCTTTAGCATCCATTGGCTACCCAGGATAATGGCTTGGCTCTTAGTAGGGTTAACAGTTAGCCCGAATTTGTCACACCAATTTTGTATGGCTGTTAGGTCCTTATTTATTTTGTCTATTGCCACAGAAACGCACTCCAGATTTTCTTGAGCATATATCTGCAAGTCATCGGCATACAAGTGATACGCACACTGAAGATTTTGAGTTATGAGATTTATAAAGAGAGAAAATAAAAGAGGAGAAAGAATACCGCCTTGAGGAACGCCAGCGCTGAGATCACACCAACTTGAAGATGAATCGTCGATGCGGACAGATTGCTGACGACCTCGAAGATAACTTGAGAACCAATCCAGAGCTCCAGATGAGACCTTGAGATAGGAGAGGATGGATAAAAGGATGTCGTGACTGACGGTATTGAAGGCATTGGAAAAGTCAATCAACACCAAGACTGTGACTTTGGTGTTCTCCATGCCTTCACGAATATCGCCAGTCACTTTAAGGAGAGCGGACGTAGTGCTGTGCCCAGGCCTGAAGCCTGATTGCAAAGGACTTAATAAGTTATTTCGGTATACAAACCGAGCCATTTGTTTGTGCACACAGGCTTCAAGCACTTTGGACAGGAAAGGGAGAATGGATATTGGACGGAAGTGGTTAGGTAGGGAAGGGTTTGAGATTTTGGGCAGAGGGATGACGTAGGCTTTACGCCACGAGGACGGGAAGGAGCCAGACTCAAGGGAGAAATTAATGATGTGGGAGATAGGCGGAAGAAGATGATCTAGGTCTCGTCATGTATTATGACGACCAACGTACCCTCCTGTATATATAGGGGATGCAGGACTATTCCATTTGGATCTAGCCTGAGGCTGGTGGAGATATTCAGCACGCCAGCGCCGCCAGAACGACTGCACGAGTTTATCCAGCAGAGTATGTCTCTGGAGCAAGCTTGAAGAGTCTGCTTCAGGAGCCGGAAATGACAATAATGGCACTGTAATCAGAAAATGTGCAGGGCTTAACGCGGATGGTTCTGCAGGGTCACTACTCAATGCCATGAGCGGACGCGAGTTGATCAGCGTCTCGACTTGTGCAAGGACAGTGAAAAGCTCTTCGTAAGAGAGGATCTGTTGACCTATAACTTTAAAGAGATGCGTTTTAATTACTTTGACCATGCTTTGCCAACATCCACCGAAATGTGGTGATGCTGGCGGAATAATCTTCCAGTCTATATGATTTATGGAAAGTTCATCCTGAAGACGAGTACGATATTCTTCCCTGAGAAACTTATAAAGGTCGCGAAAATAAGAGCTTGCGCCCACGAAACAAGTGCCGTTATCCGTGTACAAACACTGTATAGGGCCGCGTCGTGAAAGAAATCGTTTAAGGGCTGCCAGGAATGACACCGTGCTCAAATCCGTCGCAACTTCAATGTGCGTAGCGCGCGTCGTTAAGCATGTAAAAATACATAGCCAAGCTTTACGGCCTTTAACACCTCGACCACGCACTGGCGTATACTGCAGTGGTCCTGCGTAATCACAACCGGTATGTGTAAACGCTTTATCAACCTGATTGACGCGCTGGCTAGGAAGATCTGCCATGGGAGGGAAAATCGGACGCGGACGAAATTTGAAACAGACGTTACATTTATGTATTCTGTGACGAATTATTCGTTGAGCAGCTAAATCCCAATATTTATGCCTAAGTAAGGACATAAGCAACTCTGGACCAGCATGGAGATGCTTCTTGTGAAAAAATCAACAAGAAGGTCGACAACATAATCATGACGCGGTAGAATCCAAGGATGCTTGTAGTTATAAGGTTCATCCGAATTTGACAGACGACCACCAACGCGTATGACGCCGTGCTCATCGAGAAATGGCTTGAGCCTAAGAATAGCGGGAGAACAAGGTACATTATTTTTCAAGTTTTGAATGTCGTTACTAAAATGAACAGCCTGTACAGCTCGTAGTAACTTATATTCTGCAAATTCAAGGTCAGTACTTGAAACAAAAGTCCCATTAGGTAGGTGCCTAAGAAACCTACAGACATAAACGATGGCGCGGAGTAACTTAGACAACGATGACATGCGTAGTGCGAGTGCATAGATCGGAGATTCAGCAACCTCAACAATCACGGGATGAGATACAGACTTCCGATCGGGTACATCCTCGTCCTCTGCACTGTGGTCAAAGGGTTGCATGGGCCACTCTGACTGGATCATGGGAAATCCAAGAAGGTCCACGATGCCACAATGGATGATACAGACGATCAAGTGGAGTAACACCACGAGACAGGCAATCAGCGGGGTTCTCAATACCCGCGACGTGATTGAAACAAGTAGCAGGAACAAGTTCAATTAATTTACTAACGCGGTTGGCGACAAAAGTCTGCCAGCGGTGAGGAGAAGAATAAATCCAAGCGAGCACTACTTTGGAATCAGAAAACGCGTATATTTTATTGATATGGTAGTGGGGCAAAACTGTGTCTTGAACCTTGCGGAGCAACTGAGACAGCAGAAGGGCCGCGCACAACTCCAGTCTCGCAACCGAAATGGTTTTTATAGGCGAGACCTTGGACTTGGCACAAACTAACTGCACCGAGTAGTTAGAACCAATGCGGACTTGCAGATATACGACTCCGCCGTAAGCACGCTCGCTGTCGTCAGCGAAACCTATTAAGTTGATAGTACACCCATCTACCAACCCAAGATGACGTGGAATAGTAATCTGATTGAGCGCGGTAAGCTCAATACAAAATTGGCTCCAAGCGGCGACAATATGGTCAGGGCGTGTTTCAGCCCACTCACACTTTGATAACCAAATTTTTTTGATCAAGAGCTTGGCGTACAAAATTGTGGGAGCCACAAAACCCATTATGTCCCATAGTCGAGCTACTGTGGACAGCATAGTGCGTTTGGTGCACTTATCATCTGGCGGTGAGACGTCAAACCGAAAACTATCACAGGATTTGTCCCAGCGTAAACCGAGAACTTTATGCGGTACAGACTTCTCAAACTCAATGTCTGTAGAAGCTTTATGAGAATCAGGTATGCGTGCGAGAACCTGCTTAGAATTGCTTGTCCATTTGACAAGATCAAACTGGCCTCGCATGAAAAGCTGAATAAGCTCTTCACAAAGCGAAATTGCTAGCGGAACGGATATGACACTACAGGCGATGTCATCCATATATAAAGCGGAAGTAGCAACAGGCGCTGCGGCGGGAAAGTGATCGCCTTCATCAGCGATCAACTAGCGAACAACTCGTAACGCGTGATATGTGCTAGACTTGAGTCCAAAACAAACACGATTGAACTGATACACGGATAAAGGTTCCTTATTGTCAAAACGATAAAAAATCCGTTGAAATCTACGGTCAGATTCGCTAACGCCGATATTGAGAAACATTTGGTGGCAATCAGCTGACAGAGCGATTTGGAAAAGACGAAACTTTATTATGATGTTAAATAAATCACCCTGTAGATTAGGGCCGGCATGCAAAATGTAATTAATCGACTGACCCGATGTAGTCCTACAACTAGCATCTAAAACCACACGAAGGTTAGTAGAGGTTTTATCTTCACGAACTACGCCGTGATGCGGGATATAATATGAGGGAAGAGAATTGCCCTCGTTGTTTATAACTACACTCAAAAAACCTTTATTTAGGTAGTCACGCATGACGTCATTATAGGCGCCGCGTAACTTAAGCAATGCATCAAGTTTACGTTCTAAACAATGAAAACGTCTAAGAGCAGCAGCGTACGAGTCACCTAACGAATAAGGGTCACCATAGAATGGCAACGCCACAACGTATCTGCCACTGTCGTCACGAACAGTGGTAGCGCGGAAATTTTCTTCACACTCGAGATCCTTACGGCTTATCGAGGGCGGTGCGGTAATCTCTTCAAGCTCCCAAAATCGCTTGTGAAGAGAATCAATATTATTTTCTTGGAGAACAGAACAACAACAAGACGTAAAATAATGAGAAGCATGTAACGTAGGTACGATACCCATAATCACATACCCAAATACCGTCTCAATAGCGGGCGGTAAATTATATTGCTCACTACGTACAACTTTAGGTAGTAACAAGTGCGGAAATATTGAAGCTCCGATCAAATCATCAATGACTGCCGGATTCGCAAATTCCGCTATTTCCGTTATTTAAAATTAATATCCCTATCAAAACGCGAATGTATTTTAATATCTACGGAACCCTTGCAATGTTTTTCTGACCCTTCGATCCCCTTGACTACTAAGTTAGTATTTTTAAAGTTATCCCACAGTCCGAGGCGTTTTAAACAATCAGAAGTAATAAAGTTACTCTGTGATGCGCTATCGAGTAAACAACGAACTATGTGCGGTGCGCTATTAATATCATAAACGATAACTTGCGCTGTTGCTAAAAGAAACGTTTTAGACGCCGTACACAGCAGGACAAGCGCGCAAGGGTTGTCCGCGTGTGTGCGCAGCCAGCGCAATGGACGTCGTACACAACGATACTTCGCACTGAGACGCGGAGGGGGAAGCCACCGTGGTACAGGCGGCCTGCACCTGCGACGCAGGTGGGCCAGAAATTGGGTCAAGGCCCGGATTGACCCGATAACGGACAACTTTTATCAAAATGTAATAATGAGTGATGTCGTTGATTACATGAACGACACTTCGTCTTACTAGAACAATCACTCGTTTTATGTTTTATACTTAAACAATTAACGCAAGCTTTGTTTTCTTTTACACATTTGAAACGAGCAGTCGGATTTAAATTATTAAAAGCGGGACATTTATAGAAATGGTCGTGTACTATATTACTGCACAGACACTTCTGTGAATTATTATTATTAGATTCCGAGCATTCTACGTAAGATTGCGGATTAGGGACCGAGTTATTATTGCTATTTCGCGATTTATTCGACTTTTGTTTGCTATTATTATTATTAGACGAGCTAGATGAACTAGATTGCGTATTATGAAATATTTGACACTGATCTTTGATGAAAGAAATAAAACTATCTATTGTAGGTATTTTATGATTACGTTCAGTCATCTCGAAAGCACGAATTGTTTCAGTGTCAAACTTTTTTAAAGCGAGTTGAAGAAACATAAAGTCGGAAAGATCTTTTAATTTTAAGTTTTTAAGGGAACTAACTGCGGTAACAAAGTTGTCTATAAACAGCTGGAAATTTGAAACAGACGCGGCACCGGACAACTTAAGATTTAAAGCTTTATCAAAGCAAGTAGACGCTAGAACACGAGTATCTTGATACCTATCAAGTAGTGACTGGAATATGACCTGATAGTTCTCAGCACTGGGTGTGACACCTGCAAATACGGACTGGGCCTTCGGTGACAGCTTACCTATTAAATAGTACAACCTGTCAGCATCTGTCAGAGAACCATTATCGTGCACTGTAGACTTAAAACTCGCATAAAATAACGGCCAATTTCGTATATCGCCATCAAACGACATAAGCTCAACTGGCGGTAATCTCAGCGCTCAAACCGCCTGTCCGGCAGAAACGGGCTGTGCGGAATATTAACCCTCCAATTGTGATTGTATGCGCTTGATGATACAATAAAGATATTCGAATCAGGTGTTCGCCTGATAATTCGGCTGTTCATCAGGATTAATAGAAAATAATCTTGCGTTATAAACAACTTCTGAAAATCTGTTCGAATACTATCTACTGTCTTACAATAACTAAGAAATGATTCCCTATTAATATCGAATTTTTTTTTTTTTTACAAATGGAGATAAGAGCAATCGACAAAGTGCCCTCGAGAGGTAGCGGTGAATCGATACTTTCAGTGCACTATCAAAGTTTTGAACTCGACGTTCTAAACTATGTAGTTATCAAAATCTGTACAAGATTAAGAGGTTAGGTTGTCGTTATGAAGCGTAGAAGTAAGATTCATGTTATACTTGCAAAACACTTTGTAAGAAATTCAGATTCAGTTGCGAATATTTGTATTTTTCTGGTTTCACTTCATACGAAGACAAATCTAAATCCTACTATTTATTTCCCTTTGTGTAAACGTAAAAATAAGCTAAACATTAATGTTATTACTTAAGTACAAGAGTTATTTCTGCAAGAGGAGTGAACCGAAACAAATCTGAACATAAACGTTTTTATTGCGCGCTTTGTTAACAAATCATATGGAAAATGTATTCTGAAAACCTGAAGGCAATGTATCTATATTAGAGAGTTGTTCATTTACGGTATTACGGTATAGCTATAGTGACTATAGGTCGATACATATCAGTAGTTTGAAAACACCCAATTAATTACAATTTTAGCGTGTGCCCTAGTGTAGTTAATGCGTGGTAGTTATGATAGTTGTAATGTATTTGCGTAGTTTCGACGAGGACCTGCGGACGATCTCCCCATGGGCGACGAGCTCGTGGAGCCACACGGACCTGCCGCGACTCAAGCAAGGCCGCGTCGCCGCGCAGGTGAGCACATTCCTCAAACCACACAATTTAATTAATCGTGCATTGAATAAAGTAGGTCATTCAATAATCCCCCGATAAAATTATACCATTATTAATAATACCTATCTCACGGCTTGGACGGTTTCGCGAAGGGAAATTACAATAAATTATATAGATTTTAATGTTACCGTAGTCTTATACGAAAACTGAATAACAGCGTCCGGATTTGCCGTGGTTGGATTTAATATCTTAGTCTAAATAACGTTCACTTTTTACCTTTTAACGAAAATTTAATCAATATAGGTATTGTCTAGAGTTACCGTAGGCAGGTAGGAAATTGGTCAGAGTGCACAGTGGAAGCTGTAATACATCTACCTGACCACGATAGACAATATATCGAGACACAATGCACTGCGTTGCACAGCGAATTACAACTAATAATATTATATTTCAACTTATCTGATATCTTCACTGATGTCAAGCTTGAGCTAAATTAGACACACTCATACAAGTATATTGGCCAAAATAAGAGAATGAAGTATCTTATACTTAGCTATTAAGCTGCAAACGCGACGTTTTCAAGACACGTTGGCACGTGGAATTCGATGTCGGATTCACAAACATTTACAAATTTTCAAAGATACAACTTATCTTTTATCACAAATAAACCGATGCCAGCTGATCAATTAGCGGCAATACACTACGGTTTTTTGGTTTACAACCAAATACAAGATCAAATGAGCTCACAAAACGGAATCTTTCCAGAGCTAGATTTTTTCGCTGACCGCGGGAAACGACAAAAAAAAGTGAGTGAATGACAGTTCAGTGTGACCATAGTCAGAAATTTTCAATAGACTATACTAAACGTTACTAAATCGATATAATCGACTTGACCTATCACAAATAATATTTCTATTTCAAACATCCACCCGCCCCGGACCGGCCTACCGGTCCGCTAATCAGTTGGTAGACGTGACAACGTTGCAACCGCTCTCCTCAGAATCGAGCCATCCACCAAGACATCAGCAAATCGGAGAACTCCATCAGTCCCAGTTACCAAACGAAGGATGCGCCCCCTGCGCCATCTGAGTGGCGGAAGGTTAGCCTCCTTGATCAAAACGAGGTCACCAATCTTGGGTGGATCGGTCTTGTCAGTCCACTTAACGCGTTGCTGGAGTATGTGCAAATATTCCGAATTCCAGCGTTTCCAAAAGCTCTGAGTAATCTGGCGTACCAATTCAAAACGCGAGAGACGACCAGGTCTAGTATCAATATAGGGGTACTCAGGCAAGGCGACAAGTAGGCGACCAATCAAAAAATGGCCCGGCGTAAGGGCCTCCAAATCATTCGGATCTGAGGAGATCGGGCACAATGGCCGAGAGTTCAAAACGGCCTCAATCTTACAAAACACAGTTGCGAGTTCCTCAAATGTAAGGACAGATTCACCGATTGTCCTGCGCAAGTGTGTTTTGGCCGATTTTACAGCGGCCTCAAAAATACCACCCCAGTGTGGACAATTTGGTGGGGAAAACAACCAATTTATCCCACGTCGGGCAAGCCTATCACCTATATCAGCCTTGTTGGTTTCAAGAAAATTAACAACATCATTCAAATAATTGTAAGTGCCCTTGAAGTTAGTGCCGCAGTCAGAACGGATTAAGGAAGGCAGCCTTCTGCGGGATACAAATCTGTCAAATGTGGCTACAAACGCCTCGGTCGTAAGCGAGGAGACCAGTTCTAAATGAACGGCCTTTGTGGAGAGACAAACAAAAACACACAAGTAGGCCTTAACAGTCTTGCTGTTTCGAAGCGTCGACGTTTTCACCAAAAAGGGACCAGCGAAGTCCGTGCCAACACCGTCAAACGTCCTGCTCTCAGTTACGCGATCTAAGTCTCCCATCAAGAGCTGCATGGTAGAAGCCTTGAGCTTATAGCAAGGGTTGCAGCGAAAGACCACACTCCGAATAATTCTTCGGGCAGACGAAATCCAAAACTCGCGTTGCAAAATGACCAAGAGCGCATTACAACCAGCATGCGAATTTTTAAGGTGACGGTCAGTTACCAACAAGCGTACCAAATGACCGTCCTTAGGTAACAAAAGGGGGTGACGTGCTCCGTAAGGGAGGTTGGCGTTCTTGAGACGCCCTCCAACGCGCAAGAGACCCGTATCGTCCAAAAAGGGATTCAATTTAGATACAGCTCCCGATAGTTTCGATCTCCCTGATTTAAGGATAGCAATCTCCTTCTCAAAATGCGCCAATTGCACAGAACGAACCCAAAAGGTGAGGGACTCCTGTCGTTCCTGTGGTGAGAGAAAGGGTGTCAGTCGTTTCTGTTGTGGGTGCCTAAAGTTAAAAACAAAACGCTTTATCCAAGCAGTAACACCTAACAACATGTCAAGGGAGCTGTAACGATTCAACAGGAAATCGGGGTCGAAGGCGCATTCCACCTTCTCAAGAGCGAGTGTTCGTAGACCCTGCAAATTGGAAGTATTCAAAACTGGCGTTCGGGGCCAATCAATTTCTGGTCGACTCAACCATTCCGGACCCCACCACAGCGAATGGCCTATTAAACTAGGCGTCAAGCATCCGCGCGAGGCACAATCAGCGGGGTTGAGCTCACCTGGCACGTGTCTCCAAACCAGCGTGACTTCGGATTTTTGGATTTGGGAAACGCGATTAGCGACAAATACCTCCAAGGTGTGGACAGACGCCTTCAACCAACAGAGTACAATTTGGCTGTCTGGCCAGGCGTAGGTCCCATTAAAACAAATTCTTTTACCCAAAGTGCTAGACACGTGATTCAACAAGCGTACAAGTAGGGCTGCTCCCGAGAGCTCCAATTTTGGGATGGTCAGAGATGTCCGAAGGGGTGCAACCTTGCTCTTCGCCATGATCAGGGAAACTCTCACCTGACCTGAGGCACTGACTGTGCGCAAGTACACCACGGCCGCGTGACCACGCACCGAGGCATCACAAACCCCGTGTAGGGTGGCCTTGTACTTCCCGGGAGGAAGGATGGGACGAGACAAGGAGATCTCGTTGACGGCAGGAAGTGAGGATACAAAAGAGGTCCATTCCTCAACAAGAGTACCACGTCGAGGTTCGTCCCAAGTCAATCCTGCTGTCCAAAGCTTCTGCAAGAAGCATTTTGCCCAAAATATGACAGGACAAATCCAACCGTTTGGATCAAAGGTTCTGGCGACAGTAGACAACACGAGACGTTTAGTCCAAGAACAAGGCAATTTCAGGTCTACGTTATAAGTAAAGATGTCTTGGACTGGTCTGTACTGGACGCCGAGAACAGCCATCATGGCAGGTTTGTCAACAATCTCAAACAAATGTGGATCCTGCTGATGATACTCTGGCAAGCCTTCCAAAAGCGCTGGTGAGTTGGAAATCCATTTGCGCAACTCATAACCAGCGGAGGGCAAAATACCTATCAATTCGTCCCACAGGAGGATCGCCTCGTCCGCTGTGGAGGCGCCCGAGCAAATGTCATCGACGTAAATATCGTCTTTCAAGATGGCGGAGGCTCGTGGGAAACGTAAGCCTTCGCGGTCTGCAAGCTCCCAAAGAGAACGTATTGCCAAGTAGGGGCTTGACCTTAACCCGTACGCATTAGTATTGAGCTCGTAGATGACCATGGGATCACGAGGAGACTCTCTCCAAAGGATCAGCTGGATGCGACGGTCATCAGGGTGGATAATCGTCTGCCTGAACATCATTTTTATGTCGGCCACAAAGACAACCTGATGTCGTCGGAAGCTAGTGATGACGTCACAAAGGTCCTTGACCAACTTGGGACCAGAATGCAAGCACTGGTTCAAGGATACGCCTGTTGAAGTCTGCGCAGAACCATCAAACACTGTGCGCAGCTTGCCAGTCGATGGCTTCAATACCCATGCGGGAGAAAGTAGTGCTCCACCGAACGCCAATCCAAGTTTGACACAGACATGTGTCCCAATTGTTTATATTCTCTCATGAACTCAATGTACTTCTGTCTGATCTCCGGATCACGACCCATGCGACGCTCCATAGCCAACAATCTCTTTTCGGCTAAAGGTCGTGACTCACCAAGTTAAGGCTGAACAGACAGAAAAGGTAGCTTCGTAATGAGCCGACCAGAACGGAGTCGACCAGTATTGTTCTGGAAGAACAGCTCGCACTCCTCATGTTCTGGATTCAAACGAGCAACTTGAGGGGGCTCCTCTACCTCCCAAAACCTCTGAACGGCATCAGAGAGAGCGGAGCCTATAGCCAACAAATTATCAAGTTCGGGTGGAGGGGGGTCCCTAGGTACAGGTCCCATCAAAGCAAATCCAAATATGGTCGGGATGGCAGTCAAACCATTTGGCACCAAGACCCGTTTCCCACCAATCAAAATTCCACCGAGGACATCAGAGCCAATCAACAAGTCGATTTATCCCGGTGTGTCAAATTTGGGGTCTGCCAGTTCCAATCCCGAGGTCAAATTCACCACAGCAGCAGGCAGCTATTTCTGTGGATGTAAACCCAAAATATTCTTCAACACAATAGCCGAGGTTTTAATCCTCGGTTGTGAAGATTCAACAGGGCCAAACAAAACCTTAACTTGCCCTTCAACATTAGAGGCTACGTCACCTATGCCCTGTATACAATTCGGAAAAGAGCCCATATTTAATTTAACCTGCCCTACCAAATAAGTGGGAACAATGCAACCCTGTGAACCTGTGTCCAATATAGCACGGACAACAACAGAGGTCCCCGTGGGTCCCCAGACCCTAACAGCAACCGTTGGTAGGATAACGGTCTCAATGGGGGAGGTTGGCGTTATAGGGCAGGGGTCAAAGACCTATTGTTGCATGGGCGGCGACCGTTGGCCAGGACCAGGCAAGTCAAAACGAGGGTGCGGCTTGAAGTCCTCAAAGGCGCGATGACTTGATCCGCGCGCCATCTGTGGGTGGTCATAATGACGCACCCGCCCAAAACGAGGTGGGCGCGAGTCAAGGCGGGGACGCTCCGCCAAAGGAGGGGAATACCTGGGACAGCAGTCATGGTGCTGGTGACGTTGAGCGGTCGCACATTTAGGTGCGCGAGAGAGAGGAGGCGTGCGCACGCTACGGTTCTCCAAGCGGGGTGAGCGGCGATCAATTAAGCGAGGCGACTCTCGGCTGCGCGCCGGTGAGCCTCGGCTGCCACCTTCAAAACACCCGCCCGTGCGCGGCGTCGGCTGATTTGACAAGCGGCCTACCTCTCTGGCATTCATGCATGAGAAAATGTCCAAATGCTGTCCTCCACAGTGAGGACAGGGGCGAGAGTTTGGGCAGTCTCGCTGGTAGTGGGGCCCCAAGCATGAGAAGCAAAGGCGGCGGGCATTCGCGATGCGCCTAC
Source organism: Euclidia mi (assembly GCA_944739405.2). Taxonomy (NCBI): domain Eukaryota; kingdom Metazoa; phylum Arthropoda; class Insecta; order Lepidoptera; family Erebidae; genus Euclidia; species Euclidia mi. The sequence continues at coordinate 35,370,832 of OX123196.2, forward strand.
GAGAGGCGACATGAAGGTCCAAGAATGCCCTACAACTGGCCGTTCTGTGCCCCGTGACCTTGCAGTAAGAGCACTCCACTGGGCTCTGCGTGACTGCAAAGCGAGGAGGGCGCCGGTCAACATTGGCTCGGGTGTGAACGCGAGCCTGCTCCTTGGTCTTGCGCGGCTGCGTCTTAGCCGGCGTGTCACCACCGGAGTTGTCCAAGACCCGGCACTCATCCTCGAGGAACCTCTCCAGGTCAGCAAAGGGGGGCAGATAAGTCGCGCTGTCCCCACCAAAGCGCTGCTCAAAACGCGGCCTCAGGTCGGCAGGCAGCTTCTTCAGCACAATGTGCACCAATAGATAGGACCATTGGTCCACGGGCAGGTCAAGGCACTTAAGTGCGTTGATGGCCACCAAAAGCGGGTTCAAAAGTTGGGTGCGCAACCCAAAGACCCGGGTGAGTGTCGGCAAACCCAAAATCTGCTCGATGTGCGTGTCGGCGAGGCCACGCTTATTATGGTACCTACGGGTAATTAAGTCCCGAGCCGTCTGGTACGCCTCGTCAGACACGGGCAGATGCTGGATGAGGCCCTCGGCCTCCCCATCCAGAACCGACATCAAATAGGCCAATTTTTGTGCCGGCCGAAGGTCAGCCCTGTCATTGACCAGGCTGTCAAACAAATTAACGAAGCCCAGGTAGCTTCCTAGGCAGCCATCAAAATGGGGGAGGTCTAAGGTAGGAAGCCTACTCACCAGCCCCGGTGCTGACCTAGGAAGCTCCTGCTTCAAGCCGGGTTGCCCATCCCTCTCGGCAACCAATTGTCTCGCACTATTGGAGACAGCATCATACAGGTCTAAGACCTGGGCATAATCTTCGCTGACCTTATTTCGCTGGTCAGCGGTGAAGTCATTAACTGACACTTCGAGACAGCAAGTGCTGAAAGTGCGGAATTGCTGTTCCACACTTGCCAGGCGATCATCGATCCGCTCGTACCTTTGTAGTAAGGCCTGCTGGCGATCAGGCCGGTTCACTAAGGCAAACCAGCGCAAATCTGATGCAATAGCACCAGCAGCCGCACGCAAGTCCTTGATAGCTGACATAATCAAATTTCAAAAGAGCCCGGACAAGCGTTAAATAGTATTAACAATCAAAACTTAATTTTTCTTAATTCTTTGAAACCAACAAAGTATAAGCCTGTTTACTGCTGGTACAAGCAAGTGGCAGGTATTTACTGCCCAACAAAATTAATAGTTTCAATATATTGACTCAAAGACAAAGGTTATTAAAGTTATAACATACAACAATTAAAGTTGAAACTTAAATTAGGTAATTAATAAATTACTGCAACAAACAGACCAAATGTGTTATATATTACAACTGTAGGCACCAGTTTGTGTTACCTAACAATATTATCTATATAATATAACAAAACAAAGGTTTATCAAAAGTTTGGTTGTTATAAGTAATGTTTCAAACTTAATATAATTATCAGATAAACTAAATTTACTAAATTTATTGATACATACAGCTGTTATGTATCCAAACAACTGACTTGTTAATGCTAGCAACAACAAATTATTGCTAGATTTCAACAATACAAGTCAAACAATTACTGATTGAGGTTATGTATGACATGTGTTTCAAGTTATGCAGGTCCACTAATACAAATAAATATGTATGATGTATTTGAAACAACACTAACCTGGGAACACCACGACAACGTTAACAATGAATAATTATATAGCTCAGATACAAGCTTATACAATACCAATCTGAGTATAGGTACAATCAACGGCTTAGTTTCAACTATAGCTCTGCACCAAAAATTATGTCTAGAGTTACCGTAGGCAGGTAGGAAATTGGTCAGAGGTCAGAGTGCACAGTGGAAGCTGTAATACATCTACCTGACCACGATAGACAATATATCGAGACACAATGCACTGCGTTGCACAGCGAATAACAACTAATAATATTATATTTCAACTTACCTGATATCTTCACTGATGTCAAGCTTGAGCTAAATTAGACACATTCATACAAGTATATTGGCCAAAATAAGTGAATGAAGTATCTTTGCAGACGCGACATTTTCAAGACACGTTGGCACGTGGAAGTCGATGCCGGATTCACAAACTTTTACAAATGTTCAAAGATACAACTTATCTTTTATCACAAATAAACCGATGCCAGCTGATCAATTAGCGGCAATACACTACGGGTTTTTGGTTTACAACCAAATACAAGATCAAATGCGCTCACAAAATGGAATCGTTCCAGAGCTAGGTTTTTTCGCTGACCGCGGGAAACGACAAAAAAAAGTGAGTGAATGACAGTTCAGTGTGACCATAGTCAGAAATTTTCAATAGACTAAACTGAACGTTACTAAATCGATATAATCGACTTGACCTAACACAAATAATATTTCTATTTCAAACAGGTATATTATACGATACATTAAAACATATAAATACATAGATCCATAATAAAGGTATATGTATATATAGTGCGTATAATATTGAATACTTTTATATATGAGATTGCAGTCTCTCACTCATAGAAAAATCGTATCTATGGATTACAAAGCAGTAAGTTTTGTTTAGTTATCCTGCGTAATCTCGGACATATTCACTGGTGAAATTTAAACGTATCAACAGATCTAAGATCAAAGTACATAGCCAAACAACAATGTATCGCCCACTGAGTACACTTACCAGGATTCTTTAGGAGCTTCGACGAAAAATAATAGTCCCCTGCTGAGAACATAGAGATTTTATCAGAAAGTTGACAAACGACTACGAGTACAGTGTGCTTGTTTGCTAATTTAGTAGATAGTGCGAACATGAACAATACGTCAATTTGTAATTTTGCTGATAGCGCGAAACACAACACACTTAACTAGTAGCCACAGGGATAAATTCTCATAACTCAATGTCAAGTGAAATTGAGATATCCATTATCTTGTTAAATATCTTGCGGTACTTTTATTTTCATCAACGGCAATGTCTAGGAAAGTTACCTATAGATATACAGATGTCCCTAAATGAAATGAAATGAAAATGTTTTATTTGCACCTCCACACAAACTTAAGAGACATTTAAAAAATAATAAACTTAACAAACAAATAAACTTAAACTAGAGGTACACTAGAGATATAAGTAGGTACATTATTAATGGTGGCGTTACGTGGAGGACAAATAAGGCGCTGCGTCAGCTATTGTTGCAGTATAAACTACAACGCTGGTATTCTCGCAGGCCGAGTAAATAAATAAATACACATAAATAATACACACATATATATATATTTAATATATGATAAAGAACAATAAAATATATATCAGTCTTAGTAATTAATATATAAACTACATCAATATATATACATATATATACACACATACTTAATATAAATATTTATAGAAATAATATGATATTATGTTAAAAAAAAACAAAAACCGTTCGTGTTTCCGAACGCAACTCGTGGGTGTCACGTGATCGCAAGGAGTTCCATCTGTCATGACTGTCAAGAAACTCAAGAAAGCGTATATGCTGTCCAAATGTCATAATTGCGTTGCGTACGCGCTAATAACAAAAATAATACATACTATAGACCAAAATACCACAGCAATTATATTAATTTCTAATATCTATGCATTATAATTATTAAGTACAATAAGGGTACTATACACGTAAGCAAATATGCCCGAATTAGCCGTCTTAAATTAACGCATTATTTGAATTAGCTGCCATTCATGCAGTAGTTACATGTGAGCAACATTAAATAATACATTAAATACAGCTGAAAGTTTATGGTTAGTGCAAGTGAAAAGCTAAAACCTGCCTTACTTGTTAAGAAACATCACAAAAATAATAATGAGTTGGTCACCCCAGTGCCAAAATTTCATATGATATGGTCGGAATAGTGTTATAACTTCATCGACTATGAACTAAATACACTGACGTTCCATTCAGTGGCGGCTCGTTCAAAGGAGCGCTGGAGCAGTGAACTCCCAAAATTATTATAAAATGTAATAACAACGCATATAAACTTTATCTATAAACATACATACATACATACATAGACTCACGCCTGTTTCCCGGAGGGGTAGGCAGAGACTACGGAACGCCATTTGCAACGATCCTGATATACCTCACTTGCTTCACTCACTCCCATCAAGTTTCTCATGCATGCTCTTCTGTTAAGGGTACTTCTGACTTGTCCTTTTTTCAGGATGTCTCCAATCTGGTCAGAGAACGTCCGCCTAGGTCTTCCCCTTTGTCCTGTTCCATTCACACTTGCCTTATATATTTTCTTTGTCAGTCTATCGTCATGCATCCTCTCCATGTGCCCAAACCATCTTAACATGCCTTTCTCAATGCTTGTCACTACATCTTCTTTTACCCCACACCACTCTCGTATCACACAATTCTTTACTCTGTCGGTCAAAGACACACCACACATACTTCTCAGTGCTCTCATTTCTACAGCATTTATTTTACTTTCAAATCTCTTCTGCCATACCCAACTTTCACTACCATACATAAGGGTAGGCACTAACACGCCTCTATGTACAGCCAAACGTGCCTTTTTGGACACGTTTTGACTGTTCATAAACGCTTTCAGAGCTCCATTCACACTATTACCTGCATTAACTCTCCTTTCAATATCTTCTTCATTCTTACCATCTCTTGTAAACAACGTACCTAAGTAAACAAACTCATTCACTTGTTCCACTCGCTGTCCATCAATCAAAACATTACAAGCCGTAACGTATTCCTCCTTTTCAAAAACCATAACTTTCGTTTTACTTACATTCACTTTCATTCCTTTCCTCTCTAACGCAATATGCATGATTGCTACCATCTCCTGGTACTCCTCCGCTGAAGATGCAAGTATTACCTGATCATCAGCATAAAGGAGGCATTTGACGAGTAACCCATTCATCCTTAATCCGCAGTCACACTGTTTTAAATCTTGCAAACAACTGTCCATGAAGAGGTTAAACAGCCACGGCGACGCTACACATCCTTGTCTAACACCTTTCTCGATGGTAAACCAGTCAGTGTATGCCCCGTTTATCCTCACACAAGCTCTAGAATCCTCATAAAGGGATTTCAGAGCTCGAATGTGGCTGCTGTCCACCCCATTCATTGACAGCACCGACCACATTTCATTCCTCACCACTTTATCGTAAGCCTTTTCCAAATCCACGAATGCGCAATAGACCTTTTGACCTTTGGCCAAAAACTTTTCGGCTATGCTTCGCAAGGAAAAAACCTGATCCGTGCATCCCATACCCTTTCGGAATCCCGCTTGTACATCCCATATTTTCTTGTCGGTTACTTCCATAACTCTTTCAATAAGTACCTTTGCATACAATTTGCCAACAATGCTGAGAAGGCTAATGCCTCTATAGTTTTTGCAATCTTGTTGCGAGCCTTTTCCTTTATAAAGAGGCACAACTACAGCTGTGGCCCAGTCATTAGGTACTCGGCCGGTGGTCCAGCACAAGTTATATAACCGCTGCAACTGACCAACTATGACGCCCTGTCCAGCCTTCAGCATTTCGACTGTAATCCTATCATATCCTGCAGCCTTACCTACTTTCATACTTCCCAGTGCCTTCACGACCTCATCCACGCCAGTAACGCTTTCATCATTGCTATCGTTACCATTCATTTCAGCTATCGGTGTCTCTATCGCCGACCTTTCAAATAAACTTTCAAAATACTCTTTCCATCTCTTCAGCACGCAAGATTCATCATTTACTATCTTTCCATTCTCGTCTCTGATGGATGTGTGTTCTAAGGATTGAGTTCTTCCTCGAACTGCACGAACGGATTTCCAGAAAAACTTAATGTTTCTCTGGAAATCGTTAGATAATCTGCTATCAAACTCATCTTTCTTTTCCTCTTTTTTCCTTTTAACCATTTCTTTCACTATTCTTTTTGACCAAACAAACTCCTTTCTTGCTTCATCTATGTCTACACTCGTTGCTTTTCCCATTCTTTCATTTGCTCTGGCAGCCAACCAATCTGACCAAGCTTTCTTCTTCTCTGACACTGCTGATTGTACATCCTTGTCCCACCATGTATTCTTAACCTTTCGTATTTTCCTTCTCTTGATCACACCACATACTTCAGACGCTACACATACTACCTCTTCTTTAAAGGCCTGCCATAATTCTTCCATATCATTTTGCTATCAATCTTCGTTTATACTCATCTTTCACATCTTTCTCTTGTAGATTTTCTACCTTAATTCTTTCCAAGACCCTATTTTCATTACGCTCTCGGTGTCGCCATCCTTTAAAGAGCCCACTTATCCGGCTCAACACCAAGAAGTGGTCTGTGTGGATGCCGATCCCTCGATATGCTCTTGTATCCAACATATTCTTTCTCAATCGTTCATCTACTATCACAAAATCAATCATACTTCTTCTAACATTTTTCGCCTCTCGCGTATACATATGTATCCTTTTATGATCAAACATGGTGTTTGTCACACAAAGGCTCCACTCCAAACAAATCTCAAGCAGTACTTTTCCATTTTCGTTCACACTCTCATCACCAAATGCACCTAACACCCTTTCAAATCCATCTCGCTTTACCTCACCCATCCATTGAAATCCCCTAACAAGATCAATCTTTCATTATCCTTGCAGTTCCTCAAAATCTCTCTTAAACTCTCCCAAAACTCCTGCCTTTCGTCTTGCTCATGTTGTGACATACCCGTAACTATATTGACCGGGGCGTACACCCCCACAATAAAGAGACGAGTAAGTCCTACTTTCATTCTCATCCACAGTAGCCTAGCATTTACACCTTCAAACTCTTTTACACACTCATTCATTCGCGCAGACAGTATTACACCAACTCCCTTACAGGCTCTGGTGGTACTATCTACCCCAGACCAATACGCCGTATATGCGCCATGCTTCGTGGTTTCACACCCTTTTCTTTTTGTTTCATTCACACAAAGAACATCAATATTTCTATCATCCATCATCTGACATACTTCATCCAATTTGCCGTTCATTCCTCCTCCAACATTCAATGTTGCAAACCTGCTCTCCGTAGGCCGCTTTTTGCCCTCGCGGGAAACGAGACGTGATGGGTTGCGAACCGCGTCGCCGCCGTGTGAGGAAATATTATTAATTGTTCCCATTGCGTTCCCACGAGATTTAGGATTTTTAAATGTCCATCCCCATGGAGCCCTTTACGGGGGTAAGGCGGAATATCACGTGTGCCCTGTGACCACCAACACAGGCACCCTCCGTTTGCGACCAGCTTACCCTCTGGCCACGAATCTCTCGGCACGGGTCGGTTTACACCTTAGATCGGGGTTTTGTGTCGGGTATGCTCCCTGAAAGTTGGTTTAATTTCGGAGTTTTCCTTCTCCTAGACAGGTTGCCAACCAAGGCTAACGAGGCCCATCTCTCCGAACGTTTGGTTTAATTTCGGAGTTTTCCTTCTCCTAGACAGGTTACCAACCAAGGCTAACGAGGCCCATCTCCCCGAACGTTTGGTTTAATTTAGGAGTTTTCCTTCTCCTAGACAGGTTGCCAACCAAGGCTAACGAGGCCCATCTCCCCGAAACCAAGGCTAACGAGGCCCATCTCCCCGAATAAACATACTCAATATTTTAATACACATCTATTCTCTTTTCTAGAATACATATCCACAAATAAGTATTTGACTGTTTTATTTTGTTAACACTCTTGAAACATACATAGGTATTTTTGTTGAGTGGAGCGCTCATAACAGCGCTCTTGGTTGACGAAATCTTAGTACCACGCTTAATACTGAAATGTAATGAGTGCGAAAGAGAGAGCGTTCTATGCGCTGTGCGCGTGAGACAAAAGATTTGTATGAAAAATGAGCCAAATACGGAGCGGCGCTCCTGGCTAGCTTAACGAGGTGCGCATGCACGAATATATTACCCGACTAAATGATATGACCATTTGTCACGAAGAAAAATTAAAACGTGTGCGCCGTTTTGTTTTTATTGGGTTTTGCCGGTATCATTTGAATGTAAACAAAAGCAAAACATTTCTCTGCAAGTGCGTTGGTAATAAGCAAAGGATTGGTGTTTAAAATAAATAGTTAATTGTATGTGTGATTGTGTGTATATGTTTAAGAAAGACAGTTAAATTGTGTACCTAACTAATATGGAATATAACAGCGTAAACTTTTTAAAAAACTGTGAAAAAACTTAAAAAGTTTAAGTTCTCATGTAAGTGACTTTGTCTTTTTTGAGAATAAATATTCTTTAAACCGAAAAAGACGACCAATATGATAAAACGCTTTGGTTATGTGGTTGCGAAAATGCGAAGGAAGTAAGAAGCTGTTACGTTTTCCGTGTATTTTGTTTAGTGGCGCCGGAGTTGATACTGCTTGGGCAGTTCACATCTTACTATTAATGGCACAGATGTGATTAATGGTAAGCAGTTACTTCTTTTTTTTTTAGTGAACACCCAATATAATCTTTCACGAGCCGCCTCTGGTTCCATTTAAGTGGAATTATGAACATGATAAAAGCAAAATAATACTAAGCGGTGAAACTCATGATAGTTTTGGGATATCCTACATAATAGGTAATTCAGAGTGACGATTGTTTAAGTATGGCCAAACTTATTTTCACGAATTTAAAAAGATTTGCCTATTAAAAAGTTGCACATTTAAAGACAAGACGTGTAGTTTCAAGCCACAATGAAATGTAAACCACGTACCTAAGTACGTGAAAAAGTTGCTTTCTAATCTCAGAATAAAAAATCTAAAGCTGCTGTAATACCGCAAGAGTTGTTCGGTGTGCCAGGCCACTGAGACAAATTGATAGCTTTACAACTTAACTGCAAAAGAGAGCTAAAAAGTATAGTTGAAAAATAACAAAATCTTACAGTTGTTGCTAAAATAGAAATTCTTTTATATTAACAATTTGTTCAGTAAGTGTACAGGACGAAGGGACATTAAATGCTATATAAAGCAAGTTATAAAACATATCTGCAGCTTCTCTTCATAACTAATATCTGTACCTATATAACTTTGTAATCCATCACTCTACTAATGCACCAGGGATTATTCTAACAACTGTGGTTACAAACTGTAAATATAAGCAGTAGCGAGTGTAGATCAGAATAAATAAGCTGACATCTCTACTTATCTCTCATTCCATATTTACGTTGAATGCAGTGCAGTGTAGTCGACTATACTTCGTGCAGATATTTTCGCCATATAAACCATTTATCATTAGCTGCGAAGATACATTCTCACATTATTTCCAAATTATATGTATTAATCGCAGTATCAGATACGATACGATGAGCTGAAACCGAAACGATCGTGAGATAATTGTTTCAACTCGATCGCGCATTTCCACCAGATTGAAGCGATATGTTTGTTTAACATACGTTTGTTGATACAGTTACTCTGGCAAAACGAGTTAACCGTCCGTTGCCTCACGTTTTCCATCACTGATTCCATTATGAAATCTTTGTCAGTTCTCCGTATCTGCGGTATTTGATATTCCGAGAGCGCAGTGGACAATTCGTGCGTGATATTTAATCAGCTGTGTGTCAAAGTGATGCTCTGTCGACAGTTCTGGGCGGCGTACGTGCCTTGCGACGCTCAGCACCGGGACGCGGTGCAGTTGACTTTCGAACAGATTGATCTGATACAGCGCCTCACCCACAAGTACCATCCGCAGCTCACACTGTGCACCTCCGCCGACGGTAAGATCAAGCCTCTACTAAACAATAACAATCTTATTTCCTTTTTTGTTGCTTTTGAAATCGAACCCAACATGACGCTCTTTTAGCAACCGGATCTTTTAAATAAATTGAGTGTAAGGATGATTGTAAAAGCATTCGGTATATTTGTATGCAAAGCTTATTGGTTTCACTTTGTAAACTCTAAAAAAAATTTAACTCTTAAAATTAATTCGTGCATTTCCTTTAGCCTCATTGTTTTTGTAATTCAAATGAAGTCGATTAAAATAAACGGCTTTTAGACTTACTTTGCGTATTGTTTTCAAACAAAAACGTGATTTCTGTTCAACTATATAGGACCTTTTCTTTTCTTTATACTCTGCTGTATTGTTTGTGAAGGTATGAGGTAGATGATAGTACATAAATATAATAAGGTACCTACTTTGTAAGGACATACATTAAGTAAACAAACTTTAAGGCGAGAAATATTTTTTGGGGTAAGCGTATTATGCCGTGAATACACAGTAATGACACTGGGTCATTCGAATATACCTAAATTTAATTAAATTTTATTATTACCTCGAAAATATGTAGCTATGCTGCATTGCAGTGAGTAATTAAATAACGATCAGTTTTGTACCTTAAACGCTGACCAAATGTTTACAACAACATTAACCAATATTTATTATAAATTTTCAACTATTTAGCTTTATCTAAGCATTGTTAATCCTGTTATCACGGTTCTCGTCGGCTCAAAACTAAGTTTACTTTAATACAGGTGAGTCAATGATGCTTGTTCGTGAAGTGATAAGAGTGGGATTTTACACACGTTTCATCAATTCATTAAAAAGTTCATAATGTTTAGAAGGTGTCTACGGCGCGGTATTCAAACCAATAATAAGATTTTACGATGTAATACGTATGTACGCTAATATTAGGTTGTGGGCTAAAAGTGGGTGTTTACTGTTTATCATCTGTCTGCCTCCCCTTCAATTGTTCATTCATATGAACAGTAACGATAAGCAATACTCTTAAACTAAGGATAAATACGTTACAAAAAACAAATAAATACTTAAGCGTAAGATAGAAGAATGGCAAGAATATTCAATGATGTATCACAAAAGTGATATGATTGACGTCGCTGACAATATAAGTTTGTGGAACACAAAAACATTTTATAACCGAGACATTCTGATATGTATCTTTTATTGAGACACTTGAGCGATTGATGTGTGTGGGAGCCAGCCCTTATCCTTAGTCAACATTGCTCCTTTCCCTCCATAAGGTAGAAAACTAATCTTGCGTGTATACTTTGGGCTAGATAAACAAAATGTAGTATAACATTGGTTTATAATGTCATTTTTTATCTAAGGCCGAGACAAAATACTATTTTTACTTTTTGGACAACATTGATTACATTCTGAACTTGTTGTCCTGGAGGCCACAAGTTTAGATCCTCCCAGGTTGTAGGTCACGCCAATTCTTGCACTCGGTCTTAATATGATTATACTAAATTTGTTAGAAATCAATTTCTTTACAAATCTTAGAAACAACCTCTAGCTTGCGTTTTTGAACTTGCGGTCCAAAATGGGACTAGAGGCCAAGGAGTCGAAATAGAGTATAGAGAATATTGACGATCTATTCTCTTTTCGTTACTTATCTACAACACAACGAGGACTTATTCAGCAGGTATGTCTAGGCGGTGGACTAAATCCTGGCATCTATAAATTTCTCAAATGCTATCGCTTGTAAATCGTTAATGACATTAGATAGATAGCGAGATTAGATAGCGAGCAATGACTTTACTAGACTTTCAAATATATTAATTATGCATTGTGCATCTATTTAGAGTAACTGTGCATCTATTATAGCAGTGAAATAACTACCTATCTATTATTTAAATACTGCGGCACTAAAAATAAAGCAAGCTCTAATGGCCTCTTGTTCTATAGGAAGGTCTGATAGATAGTGATAAGTTTTTAATAGAACCTACGTTGGTTATTACAAGGAAAGCAGATAGTAGGCTCGTAAAATATGTTCCTTATTTGCTAAATATTTTATAAGTTAATATATTTGGTATCATTTGCATTCTCTGATAGCAAGCAAGTATTAAGAGGCAACTAAATACACGCTTAATGTGAGTTTGCTGGTTCTTGGCAGAGTATCCTAAACTTTTTGTAGTTTCAAGAACATAAGATTTGGTTTCCTAATATTTGCTTGCTAATCTTGCTATGTACAAGTCGTGTTATATAATAAACTATGTATGAGTACACAACTAGGTTTAAGAAGTCATATGGGTAGGTAAATTATATTACATAGTTCTATAAGCAGCGATAGTGTAGTGGAAAACTGACGGACTGCTACGCAGAGGGTCTCGGGTTCGAATCCACGCCGCACACCAATGATTTTTCGATGTTATGTCCGTATAAAATTGTTATTTATCGCTTGCTAAAGGGAAAACATCGTGAAGAAACCTGCGTCTCTGAAAGATCTTCATAATGTTCTCGAAAGACATGTGAAGTCCACCAACCCGCACTTGGCCAGCGTGGTAGACTGTGGCCTTACCCTTCTCATAGTGAGAAGAGGCCCGTACCCAGCAGTGGGACAGTTTATATACAGGGCCGATGATAATAAAATGTGCATCATAATGATCTCGGCTTAAATCCTTAATAGCTTATCTTAGTCGTTACGTGGGATATTATGGGGCAACGATAAAACTAGTGCGGAGTCATTTCCATACTATTATCTTAAGTAAGTTTCTTTTTTAAATTGGCTTTTTGCATGCTATTGGTACCGGCGCCGGTCAGAAGAACAAATTGTTCTTATGTTAGTCGTTGCAGCAATTTATTACTCAAGTTGGCATTTAACAGCACGTATTTGTACAAAACTTATGTACGTATACCACATATTTATATAGTTTAACATAAAACTAAACAAGTAAAGGAGGTTGAACATAATATGTATGTATGTAGATTGCATACCTGGTACAGTTATGTAATTATCTGCAGATCGTAGTTACATAATCATTGGCCGCTTTTTGTGTTCTTTCCAGTACCTATTCCAATATGCAGATGTTTGCTACTCTTTCACGATTACAAATAATTGTTTTTTATAAAACCTATAGGTAAAATCATTATCATTATGTCCGTATTTAAATGTATGTAAGTGTGGTTTTAAAATCGGTCTAACACCCTTACCTAACCATGCCAAATCTAAGAATCAAATGTATGTTGTATTGTCGTAGATATAGTCGCAGCGCACGCCAATCACAGGTTGTGTTCACTAGTAGGCGTCGAAGGTGGACACGCCATCGGAGGTTCTCTCGGCGTCCTCAGGACTCTGTTCCAAGTAGGCGTGCGATACCTCACACTCACTTCTACTTGCGACACTCCCTGGGCAGAGTTCGCCTCAGCAGATAAACCCGAACCTTCACCACGAGGTGGAGTCACTCCATTTGGAAAGGTAAGTTGATCTCCAATAAATACACCTCGTCTACCTAAAACTAATGATAAACACGGCAACAGATCGTCGCGACGTTAAAGCTAATAAAACTTAGAGCGAATATAAATTCACGTCATTATCACGAAGGTGAATGAAGCAATTTACAACGGAGCTCGTTCCTGTTTTATAAAGAGACAAAATTACCCTATATAAAAATTCCAATATGCAATTTAATTTGAAAACCTTAATCGCTCAGAAAACCACGCCAAAGCTGTATAAGTACATAACTCTGTGAACGTACACAACTAAATATCTAAAATGCAGATCGCTACATTAAACCATTAAATATTATTCCAACAGATTATTACTGAGTTATCTTCTCTTAATTCTTTCTTAAATCTCTTTAGATTAGATGAAGTTATAATCCTCCTTTCCGACTATATATTGGTGGCTCGTTAAAAGTGAACTTATTGTCTTACATTGTCTGGCCGCCGTTCGCGTTATTAAAATTTGTAATAACTGACATAGCTAGCTTAAAATAAGTTTCATCAAGAATGTATGAACGTATTTGCATATTAAGTGAGTGACATATATGTGCTCGTCAGAGTGCGCTTGCAATATATGAGGGAATATTAAAACATGTAGCTAAGTAGTCAGAACGCAACCGTAAAGATTGAGACGTCGAGTAGAGTGAGTGTGCCATAATCATAAACATCCTGGCGCACCGCAATATTTCTCTTTGTATGAAGTCGAGCTGCTCGCGAAAGCAGTTCTTTGTTTACCTGCAACGATACTTTTCGAAATATTTTCTTTTGTTTAAACTGCAGACTGCGTGCGACTTGGCTGCGTGGTACGTTACCGTTGCCTCGCTGCCTACGCTACTTACTCTGTACTTAGCGCCCACGCCGCTACGAATTATCTGAGAGCTTTCTTACTCACTAACTCACCAAGTCAATTTCAAGTTTAAGATCATTTTTTTATCTTACATAATAAATCCGGCCGCGACAACTTGTCGGTTATTTGTAGGTCGACATCGGGCCACGTATCCATCGGCCACTTAACTTTGAGAAATTTTCTCATCTAGAGTTTACCATTTGTTATTATGTAATAATTTACCTACATTCATTCAAGGTACATACATGGGCTGACGCTAGATATAGGTATATATTCAACAAAAACAGTCATCAGACATCAGCCCTAACTATGCAACTAATTACGACAATTTTGTCATTTAGTGAAATTTGTCACTAACGCTATGAATTCATAAACCACAAAGGTTCTTAGAAGTTAGCAATTAATTTAAGCAACGCGAACTCATAGGAACTTCAAAAGCAGTTGGAACAATGGAATAGGCAAGTACTTTATGATAAATATGAACACTGCTCGAGCAAGCCACCACCACACATATATGCACTTCAGTTTATAGTTTAAAGCTACATGCGACAGTTTAAATCGTTCTGTATAAATAAATAAAATAGATTAGCTTGTGTCATGTTCACAATTGAAGGGATTTAACGTTTGTGGGTGTTGAGGGGAACTTTAGCGCCGCGTGAATTTTTAAACTTTGTGATATAACTGTAAAATGAATTGAGTTAGCCGAGTTCGGAGGGATTCTGTTAGTATTCAATTAATTTTGTGTTTCCATTTCTTTTGTCATTTTTGTAATATATTATTATCAAATATCAGACCTTCTGCGACCACGACCGTTGTACATAAGCTAGTCAAAAGAGGAAGAGAGAGAAAAGAAATAGATAGTTATCAAATCTCAAATAAATTATTTACCTAGTTGATGCGATTTGGTAATACGCAAATAAACTTGTATGATAACATTTTAAATTATAAATAAGCTTGTTTGTATACACTGTGTGTGAGGTTTTTGGCAGCAGTCCTAGTTTTTCGGTTTTTACGCGTTAATTAACACTGGACTTAGTCAGGTCGAACGAAGCACTCGGTCTTTACGGCAGCAAAACCGCTCGAAATTAGAGGTTACCGACGCGGTTTCCGTAGCGGTTTGATGACGTCACTACGTTAAGTTTGCACGTTGCACGTTTCACGGATCCTAAGAATTACCACACATTCATATGGTATTGTGACGGCCGGTGTCATGTCAAACGGTCATCCCTTGCTGTCATCACTACCGTTGTCAAGGACTACTGACGTCTACACGACAAACTAGCCGGTCGTCAAACACAATAATTAGCAAAGAGGTTTGAAGACTATTTTATTATTTGGCAATGAGTTTTTAGTTCGATGACGTATACACTCTGTCAAGTGTTCGCCAAATTCACCAGTCATTGACAACTAGACAATGGCCGTGCGGCTAGGATGATCCGTGCGGATAACACATCACGTTCACGTTCTGATGGCGTGGGTTCAAATCCTAGTCATAACAGTTATGTGGATTATGGTTTTTATGAAATTTGGAAAATGTTTATGAATAGTTGGCAAATATTTAAAAAAGATTATTTAAATATTTCGAGTAAAAATTAGAAAATTCTAGAAACTTCAGGAACGAATGGAAAGGTTAAAAAGAGACAGGAGATAGAAAAACAATTGAATTATGAAATGACAATCGAAATTAGTGGATCTAGAACATTCCTAGGGGTATATAAGGCGGTGTAGACGCGTTGAGCGCCAGTTTAAGTTGAAAAGTGGTAAAGTGAAGAAGAAAAGGAAGAAGTAAAAGGAAGAAAGAAGAAGTAGTAAAATAAAGTGAAGTGAAAGCATAGTGCAGTAAAGTGCAGTGAAGTGCAGAGAAAAGTGCTGTGCAAAAGACACTAGTGTTGGTGCTGTCCGCGTCGAAAATAAATGGCGCTTCGTGTGTGAAGTCGAATAAAGTGTCATCAGTGCTACTCGGTGTTTCCTTCCAATCCCGTTACCCCGTCCGTAACAATTGGTGTCAGAAGTGGGATTGGAAGGTTCGAAGACGTTAGTAATGACGAGGAAGGGTCAACGTGCTAAACTCGTTCAGGAGCAAGATTGCTCAAGCCCAGAAGTTGAAGTGAGAACGGAATGCGCAGTTTCGCTGGAAAGCGGTTGCGGAGAAAGAGTGTCTTCAGCTGAAAGCGCAGCTGACCCATTATCTCTCGAAGGTTTCGCTGCAATTTTTGAACAAACCTTCCGTCAGCTCCAATCCAAAGTTGAATCTCGACTCGAGGAAAACTCGCAGCAGCTCCAGCAGAACTCGCAGCAGCTCCAGCAGAACTCGCAGCAGCTTAAATCCGAACTCCAGCAATATTCGCAGCTTCATTCCGAGATTAAATCTCAGCTTAGCGAGATTATGAAGAAACAGAATGATATTCGCCGTGGTATATTGGAGAACACCCGTAAGATTGCAGAGATGGAGACATGTTTCAGTGAAGTGCAATCGTGAGTCACTGCAATAGAGGAGGAGATGCATACCCGCATAGCTACGATGGAGGAGGAGTTAAGGAAGATGAAAACCAATGGCCCTTTGGTTTCCGTTAACCCATCTAATTCTGGTGGTTATTTCAAAGTGCCATTATTCAATGGAACCATCAACCAGGCCTACAGGATGCAGTTTGAGGCCGCTTGTATCAGCAACGGTTGGAAAAACGATCAGGCCAAGTTTGCACTTATCCTCTCGTTGCGCGGCGATGCATTGTCGGTGCTTGAGGCCGTGGGAAAGTACGCCACTTACGAAGAACTTATTGAGGCCCTGGAATCCAGGTTCGGAGATGCGCACTTGCAATATGTGTTCCGAGCTAAGTTACGCAACCGCCGTCAGAATCCGAACGGCGATGGAAGCGACGAAGATGGTGCGAAAGGCTTATCAGTCGGCACCCGCGGAACAAGTTCAAAGCATTCAACTCCAAGCATTCATCGACGGAATTTATGATGATGAGGTCAGAGCTGATGTGCGCTTGAAACACCACAGCAATATTAAAGACGCATTAACACATGCTTTAGAAGTGGAGGCTGTTCAACAAGAAATTACAAGTGATCGAGATAGAATTAATGCAGCAGAAGTAGAAAGAATGGTCGCAGATCTTTTATCCTAAAGTGTTTTAACTGTAAGGAACCCGGACACTTAAGAAGTAGCTGTCCGAAACATGTAACAGAAAGAAGTAAGATTGACGCTAGTGTTCAAGTGTGGAAAGATGATCAGGAAGCAATTACAGCCAGGACTTCGATGCAAGAGCTGATCAGAAGACGGAAAGCTCCGAAAGTTCGTATTCGACAACGCACGGATGGAAATGGTTTAACTATCGATAGAGCAGTCAATGGCGTTATATGGTCGCTGACCCTGGACACCGGTGCGACACGAACAGTTATAGGAACTCGTTTGACAAGAAAGAACGGAAAGATTCTAACACCGTCAACTTCACCTCGACTGATGACAGCTACCGGTCAGTACATCCTAGTTAAAGGCGAACAAATGTTGGCTATAAAAATCAGTGACCACCTATACTGGCAACGAGTGGTGATTGCAGACATCGTAGACGATTGTATTGTTGGGCTGGATTTCTTAAGAGATCATCAGTGCAGATTAGACATTAAAGATGGTATACTTAAGTGTGGAGATGTGGAAATTCCAATGAAAGGTAGTAGCATCGGGAAAGTTTTGTGCCTCAAAGAAATCAAACTTGCACCTAGATCACAGGCTTCAGCTCCTATATCTACGAAGCTTAATGACTTGATCCATGTCGAAAGGAGAGCGGTGTATCATCAGTCTAAGTATGCGTGGGACGCGCATGTCTTAGAGGGGGGTAGTGTGACGGCCGGTGTCATGTCAAACTGTCATCCCTTGCTGTCATCACTACCGTTGTCAAGGACTACTGGCGTCTACACGACAAACTAGCCGGTCGTCAAACACAATAATTAGCAAAGAGGTTTGAAGACTATTTTATTATTTGGAAATGAGTTTTTAGCTCGATGACGTATACACTCTGTCAAGTGTTCGCCAAATTCACCAGTCATTGACAACTAGACAATGGCCGTGCGGCTAGGATGATCCGTGCGGATAACACATCACGTTCACGTTCTGATGGCGTGGGTTCAAATCCTAGTCATAACAGTTATGTGGTTTATGGTTTTTATGAAATTTGGAAAATGTTTATGAATATTTGGCAAATATTTAAAAAAGATTATTTAAATATTTCGAGTAAAAATTAGAAAATTCTAGAAACTTCAGGAAGGAATGGAAAGGTTAAAAAGAGACAGGAGATAGAAAAACAATTGAATTATGAAATGACAATCGAAATTAGTGGATCTAGAACATTCCTAGGGGTATATAAGGCGGTGTAGACGCGTTGAGCGCCAGTTTAAGTTGAAAAGTGGTAAAGTGAAGAAGAAAAGGAAGAAGTAAAAGGAAGAAAGAAGAAGTAGTAAAATAAAGTGAAGTGAAAGCATAGTGCAGTAAAGTGCAGTGAAGTGCAGAGAAAAGTGCTGTGCAAAAGACACTAGTGTTGGTGCTGTCCGCGTCGAAAATAAATGGCGCTTCGTGTGTGAAGTCGAATAAAGTGTCATCAGTGCTACTCGGTGTTTCCTTCCAATCCCGTTACCCCGTCCGTAACAATTGGTGTCAGAAGTGGGATTGGAAGGTTCGAAGACGTTAGTAATGACGAGGAAGGGTCAACGTGCTAAACTCGTTCAGGAGCAAGATTGCTCAAGCCCAGAAGTTGAAGTGAGAACGGAATGCGCAGTTTCGCTGGAAAGCGGTTGCGGAGAAAGAGTGTCTTCAGCTGAAAGCGCAGCTGACCCATTATCTCTCGAAGGTTTCGCTGCAATTTTTGAACAAACCTTCCGTCAGCTCCAATCCAAAGTTGAATCTCGACTCGAGGAAAACTCGCAGCAGCTCCAGCAGAACTCGCAGCAGCTCCAGCAGAACTCGCAGCAGCTTAAATCCGAACTCCAGCAATATTCGCAGCTTCATTCCGAGATTAAATCTCAGCTTAGCGAGATTATGAAGAAACAGAATGATATTCGCCGTGGTATATTGGAGAACACCCGTAAGATTGCAGAGATGGAGACATGTTTCAGTGAAGTGCAATCGTGAGTCACTGCAATAGAGGAGGAGATGCATACCCGCATAGCTACGATGGAGGAGGAGTTAAGGAAGATGAAAACCAATGGCCCTTTGGTTTCCGTTAACCCATCTAATTCTGGTGGTTATTTCAAAGTGCCATTATTCAATGGAACCATCAACCAGGCCTACAGGATGCAGTTTGAGGCCGCTTGTATCAGCAACGGTTGGAAAAACGATCAGGCCAAGTTTGCACTTATCCTCTCGTTGCGCGGCGATGCATTGTCGGTGCTTGAGGCCGTGGGAAAGTACGCCACTTACGAAGAACTTATTGAGGCCCTGGAATCCAGGTTCGGAGATGCGCACTTGCAATATGTGTTCCGAGCTAAGTTACGCAACCGCCGTCAGAATCCGAACGGCGATGGAAGCGACGAAGATGGTGCGAAAGGCTTATCAGTCGGCACCCGCGGAACAAGTTCAAAGCATTCAACTCCAAGCATTCATCGACGGAATTTATGATGATGAGGTCAGAGCTGATGTGCGCTTGAAACACCACAGCAATATTAAAGACGCATTAACACATGCTTTAGAAGTGGAGGCTGTTCAACAAGAAATTACAAGTGATCGAGATAGAATTAATGCAGCAGAAGTAGAAAGAATGGTCGCAGATCTTTTATCCTAAAGTGTTTTAACTGTAAGGAACCCGGACACTTAAGAAGTAGCTGTCCGAAACATGTAACAGAAAGAAGTAAGATTGACGCTAGTGTTCAAGTGTGGAAAGATGATCAGGAAGCAATTACAGCCAGGACTTCGATGCAAGAGCTGATCAGAAGACGGAAAGCTCCGAAAGTTCGTATTCGACAACGCACGGATGGAAATGGTTTAACTATCGATAGAGCAGTCAATGGCGTTATATGGTCGCTGACCCTGGACACCGGTGCGACACGAACAGTTATAGGAACTCGTTTGACAAGAAAGAACGGAAAGATTCTAACACCGTCAACTTCACCTCGACTGATGACAGCTACCGGTCAGTACATCCTAGTTAAAGGCGAACAAATGTTGGCTATAAAAATCAGTGACCACCTATACTGGCAACGAGTGGTGATTGCAGACATCGTAGACGATTGTATTGTTGGGCTGGATTTCTTAAGAGATCATCAGTGCAGATTAGACATTAAAGATGGTATACTTAAGTGTGGAGATGTGGAAATTCCAATGAAAGGTAGTAGCATCGGGAAAGTTTTGTGCCTCAAAGAAATCAAACTTGCACCTAGATCACAGGCTTCAGCTCCTATATCTACGAAGCTTAATGACTTGATCCATGTCGAAAGGAGAGCGGTGTATCATCAGTCTAAGTATGCGTGGGACGCGCATGTCTTAGAGGGGGGTAGTGTGACGGCCGGTGTCATGTCAAACTGTCATCCCTTGCTGTCATCACTACCGTTGTCAAGGACTACTGGCGTCTACACGACAAACTAGCCGGTCGTCAAACACAATAATTAGCAAAGAGGTTTGAAGACTATTTTATTATTTGGAAATGAGTTTTTAGCTCGATGACGTATACACTCTGTCAAGTGTTCGCCAAATTCACCAGTCATTGACAACTAGACAATGGCCGTGCGGCTAGGATGATCCGTGCGGATAACACATCACGTTCACGTTCTGATGGCGTGGGTTCAAATCCTAGTCATAACAGTTATGTGGTTTATGGTTTTTATGAAATTTGGAAAATGTTTATGAATATTTGGCAAATATTTAAAAAAGATTATTTAAATATTTCGAGTAAAAATTAGAAAATTCTAGAAACTTCAGGAAGGAATGGAAAGGTTAAAAAGAGACAGGAGATAGAAAAACAATTGAATTATGAAATGACAATCGAAATTAGTGGATCTAGAACATTCCTAGGGGTATATAAGGCGGTGTAGACGCGTTGAGCGCCAGTTTAAGTTGAAAAGTGGTAAAGTGAAGAAGAAAAGGAAGAAGTAAAAGGAAGAAAGAAGAAGTAGTAAAATAAAGTGAAGTGAAAGCATAGTGCAGTAAAGTGCAGTGAAGTGCAGAGAAAAGTGCTGTGCAAAAGACACTAGTGTTGGTGCTGTCCGCGTCGAAAATAAATGGCGCTTCGTGTGTGAAGTCGAATAAAGTGTCATCAGTGCTACTCGGTGTTTCCTTCCAATCCCGTTACCCCGTCCGTAACAATTGGTGTCAGAAGTGGGATTGGAAGGTTCGAAGACGTTAGTAATGACGAGGAAGGGTCAACGTGCTAAACTCGTTCAGGAGCAAGATTGCTCAAGCCCAGAAGTTGAAGTGAGAACGGAATGCGCAGTTTCGCTGGAAAGCGGTTGCGGAGAAAGAGTGTCTTCAGCTGAAAGCGCAGCTGACCCATTATCTCTCGAAGGTTTCGCTGCAATTTTTGAACAAACCTTCCGTCAGCTCCAATCCAAAGTTGAATCTCGACTCGAGGAAAACTCGCAGCAGCTCCAGCAGAACTCGCAGCAGCTCCAGCAGAACTCGCAGCAGCTTAAATCCGAACTCCAGCAATATTCGCAGCTTCATTCCGAGATTAAATCTCAGCTTAGCGAGATTATGAAGAAACAGAATGATATTCGCCGTGGTATATTGGAGAACACCCGTAAGATTGCAGAGATGGAGACATGTTTCAGTGAAGTGCAATCGTGAGTCACTGCAATAGAGGAGGAGATGCATACCCGCATAGCTACGATGGAGGAGGAGTTAAGGAAGATGAAAACCAATGGCCCTTTGGTTTCCGTTAACCCATCTAATTCTGGTGGTTATTTCAAAGTGCCATTATTCAATGGAACCATCAACCAGGCCTACAGGATGCAGTTTGAGGCCGCTTGTATCAGCAACGGTTGGAAAAACGATCAGGCCAAGTTTGCACTTATCCTCTCGTTGCGCGGCGATGCATTGTCGGTGCTTGAGGCCGTGGGAAAGTACGCCACTTACGAAGAACTTATTGAGGCCCTGGAATCCAGGTTCGGAGATGCGCACTTGCAATATGTGTTCCGAGCTAAGTTACGCAACCGCCGTCAGAATCCGAACGGCGATGGAAGCGACGAAGATGGTGCGAAAGGCTTATCAGTCGGCACCCGCGGAACAAGTTCAAAGCATTCAACTCCAAGCATTCATCGACGGAATTTATGATGATGAGGTCAGAGCTGATGTGCGCTTGAAACACCACAGCAATATTAAAGACGCATTAACACATGCTTTAGAAGTGGAGGCTGTTCAACAAGAAATTACAAGTGATCGAGATAGAATTAATGCAGCAGAAGTAGAAAGAATGGTCGCAGATCTTTTATCCTAAAGTGTTTTAACTGTAAGGAACCCGGACACTTAAGAAGTAGCTGTCCGAAACATGTAACAGAAAGAAGTAAGATTGACGCTAGTGTTCAAGTGTGGAAAGATGATCAGGAAGCAATTACAGCCAGGACTTCGATGCAAGAGCTGATCAGAAGACGGAAAGCTCCGAAAGTTCGTATTCGACAACGCACGGATGGAAATGGTTTAACTATCGATAGAGCAGTCAATGGCGTTATATGGTCGCTGACCCTGGACACCGGTGCGACACGAACAGTTATAGGAACTCGTTTGACAAGAAAGAACGGAAAGATTCTAACACCGTCAACTTCACCTCGACTGATGACAGCTACCGGTCAGTACATCCTAGTTAAAGGCGAACAAATGTTGGCTATAAAAATCAGTGACCACCTATACTGGCAACGAGTGGTGATTGCAGACATCGTAGACGATTGTATTGTTGGGCTGGATTTCTTAAGAGATCATCAGTGCAGATTAGACATTAAAGATGGTATACTTAAGTGTGGAGATGTGGAAATTCCAATGAAAGGTAGTAGCATCGGGAAAGTTTTGTGCCTCAAAGAAATCAAACTTGCACCTAGATCACAGGCTTCAGCTCCTATATCTACGAAGCTTAATGACTTGATCCATGTCGAAAGGAGAGCGGTGTATCATCAGTCTAAGTATGCGTGGGACGCGCATGTCTTAGAGGGGGGTAGTGTGACGGCCGGTGTCATGTCAAACTGTCATCCCTTGCTGTCATCACTACCGTTGTCAAGGACTACTGGCGTCTACACGACAAACTAGCCGGTCGTCAAACACAATAATTAGCAAAGAGGTTTGAAGACTATTTTATTATTTGGAAATGAGTTTTTAGCTCGATGACGTATACACTCTGTCAAGTGTTCGCCAAATTCACCAGTCATTGACAACTAGACAATGGCCGTGCGGCTAGGATGATCCGTGCGGATAACACATCACGTTCACGTTCTGATGGCGTGGGTTCAAATCCTAGTCATAACAGTTATGTGGTTTATGGTTTTTATGAAATTTGGAAAATGTTTATGAATATTTGGCAAATATTTAAAAAAGATTATTTAAATATTTCGAGTAAAAATTAGAAAATTCTAGAAACTTCAGGAAGGAATGGAAAGGTTAAAAAGAGACAGGAGATAGAAAAACAATTGAATTATGAAATGACAATCGAAATTAGTGGATCTAGAACATTCCTAGGGGTATATAAGGCGGTGTAGACGCGTTGAGCGCCAGTTTAAGTTGAAAGTGGTAAAGTGAAGAAGAAAAGGAAGAAGTAAAAGGAAGAAAGAAGAAGTAGTAAAATAAAGTGAAGTGAAAGCATAGTGCAGTAAAGTGCAGTGAAGTGCAGAGAAAAGTGCTGTGCAAAAGACACTAGTGTTGGTGCTGTCCGCGTCGAAAATAAATGGCGCTTCGTGTGTGAAGTCGAATAAAGTGTCATCAGTGCTACTCGGTGTTTCCTTCCAATCCCGTTACCCCGTCCGTAACAATTGGTGTCAGAAGTGGGATTGGAAGGTTCGAAGACGTTAGTAATGACGAGGAAGGGTCAACGTGCTAAACTCGTTCAGGAGCAAGATTGCTCAAGCCCAGAAGTTGAAGTGAGAACGGAATGCGCAGTTTCGCTGGAAAGCGGTTGCGGAGAAAGAGTGTCTTCAGCTGAAAGCGCAGCTGACCCATTATCTCTCGAAGGTTTCGCTGCAATTTTTGAACAAACCTTCCGTCAGCTCCAATCCAAAGTTGAATCTCGACTCGAGGAAAACTCGCAGCAGCTCCAGCAGAACTCGCAGCAGCTCCAGCAGAACTCGCAGCAGCTTAAATCCGAACTCCAGCAATATTCGCAGCTTCATTCCGAGATTAAATCTCAGCTTAGCGAGATTATGAAGAAACAGAATGATATTCGCCGTGGTATATTGGAGAACACCCGTAAGATTGCAGAGATGGAGACATGTTTCAGTGAAGTGCAATCGTGAGTCACTGCAATAGAGGAGGAGATGCATACCCGCATAGCTACGATGGAGGAGGAGTTAAGGAAGATGAAAACCAATGGCCCTTTGGTTTCCGTTAACCCATCTAATTCTGGTGGTTATTTCAAAGTGCCATTATTCAATGGAACCATCAACCAGGCCTACAGGATGCAGTTTGAGGCCGCTTGTATCAGCAACGGTTGGAAAAACGATCAGGCCAAGTTTGCACTTATCCTCTCGTTGCGCGGCGATGCATTGTCGGTGCTTGAGGCCGTGGGAAAGTACGCCACTTACGAAGAACTTATTGAGGCCCTGGAATCCAGGTTCGGAGATGCGCACTTGCAATATGTGTTCCGAGCTAAGTTACGCAACCGCCGTCAGAATCCGAACGGCGATGGAAGCGACGAAGATGGTGCGAAAGGCTTATCAGTCGGCACCCGCGGAACAAGTTCAAAGCATTCAACTCCAAGCATTCATCGACGGAATTTATGATGATGAGGTCAGAGCTGATGTGCGCTTGAAACACCACAGCAATATTAAAGACGCATTAACACATGCTTTAGAAGTGGAGGCTGTTCAACAAGAAATTACAAGTGATCGAGATAGAATTAATGCAGCAGAAGTAGAAAGAATGGTCGCAGATCTTTTATCCTAAAGTGTTTTAACTGTAAGGAACCCGGACACTTAAGAAGTAGCTGTCCGAAACATGTAACAGAAAGAAGTAAGATTGACGCTAGTGTTCAAGTGTGGAAAGATGATCAGGAAGCAATTACAGCCAGGACTTCGATGCAAGAGCTGATCAGAAGACGGAAAGCTCCGAAAGTTCGTATTCGACAACGCACGGATGGAAATGGTTTAACTATCGATAGAGCAGTCAATGGCGTTATATGGTCGCTGACCCTGGACACCGGTGCGACACGAACAGTTATAGGAACTCGTTTGACAAGAAAGAACGGAAAGATTCTAACACCGTCAACTTCACCTCGACTGATGACAGCTACCGGTCAGTACATCCTAGTTAAAGGCGAACAAATGTTGGCTATAAAAATCAGTGACCACCTATACTGGCAACGAGTGGTGATTGCAGACATCGTAGACGATTGTATTGTTGGGCTGGATTTCTTAAGAGATCATCAGTGCAGATTAGACATTAAAGATGGTATACTTAAGTGTGGAGATGTGGAAATTCCAATGAAAGGTAGTAGCATCGGGAAAGTTTTGTGCCTCAAAGAAATCAAACTTGCACCTAGATCACAGGCTTCAGCTCCTATATCTACGAAGCTTAATGACTTGATCCATGTCGAAAGGAGAGCGGTGTATCATCAGTCTAAGTATGCGTGGGACGCGCATGTCTTAGAGGGGGGTAGTGTGACGGCCGGTGTCATGTCAAACTGTCATCCCTTGCTGTCATCACTACCGTTGTCAAGGACTACTGGCGTCTACACGACAAACTAGCCGGTCGTCAAACACAATAATTAGCAAAGAGGTTTGAAGACTATTTTATTATTTGGAAATGAGTTTTTAGCTCGATGACGTATACACTCTGTCAAGTGTTCGCCAAATTCACCAGTCATTGACAACTAGACAATGGCCGTGCGGCTAGGATGATCCGTGCGGATAACACATCACGTTCACGTTCTGATGGCGTGGGTTCAAATCCTAGTCATAACAGTTATGTGGTTTATGGTTTTTATGAAATTTGGAAAATGTTTATGAATATTTGGCAAATATTTAAAAAAGATTATTTAAATATTTCGAGTAAAAATTAGAAAATTCTAGAAACTTCAGGAAGGAATGGAAAGGTTAAAAAGAGACAGGAGATAGAAAAACAATTGAATTATGAAATGACAATCGAAATTAGTGGATCTAGAACATTCCTAGGGGTATATAAGGCGGTGTAGACGCGTTGAGCGCCAGTTTAAGTTGAAAAGTGGTAAAGTGAAGAAGAAAAGGAAGAAGTAAAAGGAAGAAAGAAGAAGTAGTAAAATAAAGTGAAGTGAAAGCATAGTGCAGTAAAGTGCAGTGAAGTGCAGAGAAAAGTGCTGTGCAAAAGACACTAGTGTTGGTGCTGTCCGCGTCGAAAATAAATGGCGCTTCGTGTGTGAAGTCGAATAAAGTGTCATCAGTGCTACTCGGTGTTTCCTTCCAATCCCGTTACCCCGTCCGTAACAATTGGTGTCAGAAGTGGGATTGGAAGGTTCGAAGACGTTAGTAATGACGAGGAAGGGTCAACGTGCTAAACTCGTTCAGGAGCAAGATTGCTCAAGCCCAGAAGTTGAAGTGAGAACGGAATGCGCAGTTTCGCTGGAAAGCGGTTGCGGAGAAAGAGTGTCTTCAGCTGAAAGCGCAGCTGACCCATTATCTCTCGAAGGTTTCGCTGCAATTTTTGAACAAACCTTCCGTCAGCTCCAATCCAAAGTTGAATCTCGACTCGAGGAAAACTCGCAGCAGCTCCAGCAGAACTCGCAGCAGCTCCAGCAGAACTCGCAGCAGCTTAAATCCGAACTCCAGCAATATTCGCAGCTTCATTCCGAGATTAAATCTCAGCTTAGCGAGATTATGAAGAAACAGAATGATATTCGCCGTGGTATATTGGAGAACACCCGTAAGATTGCAGAGATGGAGACATGTTTCAGTGAAGTGCAATCGTGAGTCACTGCAATAGAGGAGGAGATGCATACCCGCATAGCTACGATGGAGGAGGAGTTAAGGAAGATGAAAACCAATGGCCCTTTGGTTTCCGTTAACCCATCTAATTCTGGTGGTTATTTCAAAGTGCCATTATTCAATGGAACCATCAACCAGGCCTACAGGATGCAGTTTGAGGCCGCTTGTATCAGCAACGGTTGGAAAAACGATCAGGCCAAGTTTGCACTTATCCTCTCGTTGCGCGGCGATGCATTGTCGGTGCTTGAGGCCGTGGGAAAGTACGCCACTTACGAAGAACTTATTGAGGCCCTGGAATCCAGGTTCGGAGATGCGCACTTGCAATATGTGTTCCGAGCTAAGTTACGCAACCGCCGTCAGAATCCGAACGGCGATGGAAGCGACAAAGATGGTGCGAAAGGCTTATCAGTCGGCACCCGCGGAACAAGTTCAAAGCATTCAACTCCAAGCATTCATCGACGGAATTTATGATGATGAGGTCAGAGCTGATGTGCGCTTGAAACACCACAGCAATATTAAAGACGCATTAACACATGCTTTAGAAGTGGAGGCTGTTCAACAAGAAATTACAAGTGATCGAGATAGAATTAATGCAGCAGAAGTAGAAAGAATGGTCGCAGATCTTTTATCCTAAAGTGTTTTAACTGTAAGGAACCCGGACACTTAAGAAGTAGCTGTCCGAAACATGTAACAGAAAGAAGTAAGATTGACGCTAGTGTTCAAGTGTGGAAAGATGATCAGGAAGCAATTACAGCCAGGACTTCGATGCAAGAGCTGATCAGAAGACGGAAAGCTCCGAAAGTTCGTATTCGACAACGCACGGATGGAAATGGTTTAACTATCGATAGAGCAGTCAATGGCGTTATATGGTCGCTGACCCTGGACACCGGTGCGACACGAACAGTTATAGGAACTCGTTTGACAAGAAAGAACGGAAAGATTCTAACACCGTCAACTTCACCTCGACTGATGACAGCTACCGGTCAGTACATCCTAGTTAAAGGCGAACAAATGGTGGCTATAAAAATCAGTGACCACCTATACTGGCAACGAGTGGTGATTGCAGACATCGTAGACGATTGTATTGTTGGGCTGGATTTCTTAAGAGATCATCAGTGCAGATTAGACATTAAAGATGGTATACTTAAGTGTGGAGATGTGGAAATTCCAATGAAAGGTGGTAGCATCGGGAAAGTTTTGTGCCTCAAAGAAATCAAACTTGCACCTAGATCACAGGCTTCAGCTCCTATATCTACGAAGCTTAATGACTTGATCCATGTCGAAAGGAGAGCGGTGTATCATCAGTCTAAGTATGCGTGGGACGCGCATGTCTTAGAGGGGGGTAGTGTGACGGCCGGTGTCATGTCAAACTGTCATCCCTTGCTGTCATCACTACCGTTGTCAAGGACTACTGGCGTCTACACGACAAACTAGCCGGTCGTCAAACACAATAATTAGCAAAGAGGTTTGAAGACTATTTTATTATTTGGAAATGAGTTTTTAGCTCGATGACGTATACACTCTGTCAAGTGTTCGCCAAATTCACCAGTCATTGACAACTAGACAATGGCCGTGCGGCTAGGATGATCCGTGCGGATAACACATCACGTTCACGTTCTGATGGCGTGGGTTCAAATCCTAGTCATAACAGTTATGTGGTTTATGGTTTTTATGAAATTTGGAAAATGTTTATGAATATTTGGCAAATATTTAAAAAAGATTATTTAAATATTTCGAGTAAAAATTAGAAAATTCTAGAAACTTCAGGAAGGAATGGAAAGGTTAAAAAGAGACAGGATATAGAAAAACAATTGAATTATGAAATGACAATCGAAATTAGTGGATCTAGAACATTCCTAGGGGTATATAAGGCGGTGTAGACGCGTTGAGCGCCAGTTTAAGTTGAAAGTTGAACTTTAAAAATACTAACTCAACCGTCAAAGGGATACGCGGATCAGAAAAGCATTGCAAGGGTTTCGTAGATATTAAAATACATTCGCGTTTTGATAGAAATATTAATTTTAACATTTCTTCGCTTATCGTGGAGCGTATCACGGACGCATTGCCGAACGCTAATGTAGACGTAGCATCACTCACTCATCTCGAATCATTGCCGCTAGCCGACGCGGAGTTTGCGAATCCAGGCAGGCATTGATCTTTTGATCGGAGCTTCAATATTTCCGCACTTGCTACTAACTAAAATAGTACGTAGTGAGCGATATGATTTACCGCCCGCTATTGAGACGGTACTTGGGTATGTGATTATGGGTACCGTACCTACGTTACATACTTCTCATTGTATTACGTCTTGTTGTTGTTCTGCTCTTCAAGAGATCAAGGTGGGTGCTAAAACTGTGTGTAAGATAAAGCACTAATTAGCTATGCTATGCTATGCTATGCTATGCCATGCTATGCTACGCTATGCTACGCTATGCTACGCTATGCTACGCTTTGCTACGCTGTGCTACGCTATGCTACGCTATGCTACGCTATGCTACGCTATGCTACGCTATGCTACGCTATGCTACGCTATGCTACGCTATGCTTCACTATGCTACGCTATGCTACGCTATGCTACGCTATGCTACGCTATGCTACGCTATGCTACGCTATGCTACGCTATGCTACGCTATGCTACGCTATGCTACGCTATGCTACGCTATGCTACGCTATGCTACGCTATGCTACGCTATGCTACGCTATGCTACGCTATGCTACGCTATGCTACGCTATGCTACGCTATGCTACGCTATGCTACGCTATGCTACGCTATGCTACGCTATGCTACGCTATGCTACGCTATGCTACGCTATGCTACGCTATGCTACGCTATGCTACGCTATGCTACGCTATGCTACGCTATGCTACGCTATGCTACGCTATGCTACGCTATGCTATGCTATGCTATGCTATGCTATGCTATGCTATGTTATGCTATGCTACGCTATGCTATGCTAAGCTACGCTACACTATACTATACTACACTTCCGCTTTGTATATGGATGACCTTGCCTGTAGTGTCATACCCGCTCCGCTAGCAATTTCGCTTTGTGAAGAGCTTATTCAGCTTTTCAAGCGAGGCCAGTTTGATCTTGTCAAATGGACAAGCAACTCTAAGGAGGTTCTCGCACGCATACCAGATTCTCATAAAGCTTCTCCAGACATTGAGTTTGAGAAGTCTGTACCGCATAAGGTTCTCGGTTTACGCTGGGACAAATCCTGCGATAGTTTTCGGTTTGACGTCTCACCGCCAGATGATAAGTGCGCCAAGCGCCCAAGTGCTGTCCACAGTGGCTCGACTATGGGACATAATGGGTTTTGTGGCTCCCACAATTTTGTACGCCAAGCTCTTGATCAAAGAGCTTTGGCTATCAAAGTGTGAGTGGGATGAAACACCCCCTGACCATATTGTCGCCGCTTGGGGCCAGTTTTGTATTGAGCTTACCGCGCTCAATCAAGTTACTATTCCGCGTCATCTTGGGTTGGTAGATGGATGTACCGTCAACTTAATAGGTTTCGCTGACGCCAGCAAGCGTGCTTACGGCGGAGTCGTATATCTGCAAGTCCGCATTGGTTCTAACTACTCGGTGCAGTTAGTTTGTGCCAAGTCTAAGGTCTCGCCTGTTAAAACCATTTCGGTTGCGAGACTGGAATTGTGCGCGGCTCTTCTGCTGTCTCAGTTGCTCCGCAAGGTTCAAGACACAGTTTTGCCCCACTACCCCATTAATAAAATACACGCATTTTCCGACTCCAAAGTAGTGCTCGCTTGGATTCGTTCTTCTCTTCACCGCTAGCAGACTTTTGTCGCCAACCGCGTTAGTAAATTGATTGAACTTGTTCCCGCTACTTGTTTCAATCACGTCGCGGGTTATCGTACTCGTCTTCAGGAAGAACTTTCCATAGATCATATTGACTGGAAGTTTATTCCACCAGCATCACCACATTTCGGTGGATGTTGGGCAAGCATGGTCAAAGTAATTAAAACGCATCTCTTCAAAGTTATAGGTCAACAGATCCTCTCTTACGAAGAGCCTTTAACTGTCCTTGCACAAGTCGAGGCACTGATCAACTCGCGTCCGCTTCCAACTCAGTGAGATCTAGCCTGAAGTTGGACCTACCTCTTAGTTTAAGTATTTAGTTAGTAGTTTTCGCTATTATTGCGTTTGTAGTTTTCGCTAAAGTTAGTTTAGATTAATTTTATTGCCATATCGCTGTCTTAGCCTATTGAGGGGTTATGCGGTGGTACACCCAACATAGCTAAGATCAATTCTATTTTTTTTTAAGGCAACCCTTTAGGGCCGGGGGGATATGGTAGCGCCATCTACCTTCCTATCTATAACTAATCGCATCAACATCAATCGTTCCACGTACAAGTGTGAGCGATACCATATTTCCGTCTCCCTCTATCCCACTCCCTGGAAGAGGCACTGCCTTTCGCCTGATTGGTCGCCGCGATCGTCGACGCGAGTGACAGTCCAGAACATTCCGCTCGCTAAAAACGTGTCCGCTATATCGTATCGCGCCGCACCGCTGTATGTGATTATTACCGCTTCCACCAAGGAAAACCCGCTCGCGAGTGAAGTGAAAACAAGCAGCTGCATCACGAAACCACCAGGAGACTGCCCTTCGGAAACGAAGAAGATTACCGTATAAGGTGAGTGCCCTCCATCCTTGAAATATCCTATACCCACTCACAATCACCTCTTCCTACATCCTCTTCCTTTAAATACAGTCCATTTTTCCAAATCGCCTATAACCTACCTAATCGGTTTCGGTGTATCGCCGAACCATACATAGTATTATATCTTTAGTAAGGACAGAGTACATTTTTAAATGACTTAGTTTTTAAATTAATATTTTTAGAAAAACACAAAAATGTGCCAGTTGATAGCGAGTTAGCGACGTTGCCGTTCATACTGAAACGACCTCTTAAGATCGTTTATAAAAACACTTCAGTGACCTTCGAACTTTGGTATGTAGCCTTTATGAAGATGTACGATAGTTGAAAAGGGGATTGGGACCTCCAACTGATTCAGTGATGTTTATCTTTGTTAGTAAAACTGAATTGCGAACGGAAACAATTTGTTGCGTAACTGCTCCTCTTTAGACTAACTAAGTGGAGGTATCTACCGATGACCCCATCGATACGTTGAACTCGTGTAACTAGCACTAATTATGGCTTACGTCAAACTTTATGATTAATCTGAAGTTAATGCTTATTTTATCTGTGCCGTGTAATTAAAGACAGAAATTTTCTCGCTCGCATTTACCTACTTAAAGACTAAACATAAAACTTGACGCGAACACTTTATTCACTACGAAATTTCGTAATATTTCTCATTTTGTCATGATTATACGTAGATACAATACTAAATATATTTTCAACAGCTCACCTCAAGGACTAGAGGATGTTTCATCGTATCCTCTGCTGTTCGAGGAGCTGATGGAAGAAAGTTGGAGTATAGAGGAACTTCGTAAATTGGCCGGGTTGAACCTGTTGCGAGTGATGGGTGCAGCCGAGCGAGTTGCTCGCGAACTCGGCACTCGCCTCCGCTCACGTCGCGCCATACGAGGACGTGCCACCCAAAACACTCGACTCACACAATTGTTCAAGCCAGGACGTTTAAACGGACTCATAGTTTATTAAACCTTCGTAGAATAATAATACGCGTATGGACCAACTTCGGCAACTGCGTTTTTCAAGGTACGCCTAGTCGAGTACGCGTGGACTTAACAGCGTAGCGCAATCCGCACCCACATGCATGCGTACCTACGCGTACTCGTTTCTGCATTTACGGATTGCACAGTCTGCGTGTTCCAATGCATGAGTACACTACCACAAGTGCTCTGGAACCCGCAGTCCAAAGCAAGAGCTTTAGAATATCAAATGATTCCTTAACACTGTTGTTTTTAATATTTGAACATCGAACCTTGTGATCGTATCAATATATCGTCTCCAGTGTGGCCACGTAATGTGCCAAAATGTATGTTAATATAAACAATATTTTAACCCTGGTAATTGATATAAGCTTTGTAAATTTAACTGTCGGAATTTAAGTATTTAGTACTTCTTAAACCTTACCTTCACATAGCAGCCTTGTGTATCTACTTTTTGTGTAGGTAAGTCACTGTCGTAAACTTGATTCGACTATTTCTTTGACTAAATGTTAGAAATGAGTAGGTAAGTAAGTTCAAAGTTATATTCCATTTGACTGCAAATTATTTACTAGAAAATAAAATGATTGTTATTATCTATCTGATAGATTCTATTTGTTATCTCTATTACCAATTATATTGCGAAATATTTGTTTATATACCATCTTGTATTAGCTTGACTAGTTTGAGGCATGTTTTATTTTTTTATATAATTATGTATATGGTAATACTCCAAAGACAAGTTCGCGAATTAGGATTTTCATAAGAACATATTTTCTTCTCGATTGTATAAATGAATTAGTGTGTTTACTATTCATATCTCACAGAAATATCTTATTGTTTATCTTCTTTATCAAATTAATTTATGTTTATTACTGACCTTACAACGTCCCTGGTTCGATGCCCAAATAAAACCATAGGTTCATATTTACGTACCTACTTCAGGCAAAATAGTTTAATCCCAACTGATAAAAATACCGCGATCAATCCAAACCAATTAAAATAACATTATGTTAAAAAGCTTTAATAAATAATAAATATAGTTATTTTATGGGCTAATCTACCAGTAATTACAACCTGTAATTTAGTTTTACCCTATATTAAATTTATAGTTATTAAATAGTTATGTCTGTACAAAAATGAATTGACTTGATAATTATTTTTTGCTTGTCACATAAATTGTAATTATCCTTAAAGCTTTTAAATATTGGTGATTTTTTTATTATTGGTGATTATAAGATAACAAATTTTCTATTTAATATGTATTTGTTAGATACATTAATATGATGTTTAGGAATAAGAGGAACTCAAAAAGACAATTAGGTAGAGTGGTTAACTTTGAAAAGAAACCTGTATTATAATTACTGAATTAAAATATTTATTATATTATACAGTGCGTTTTTTTAATAATTACGATGGCAGATTATTCATAATAAAGTGTAGCAGTATTAGCTGTTGAAAAGAAAGTCTAAATCACGGTAATTACTGTGTCTAAATTCTGCTTTACAAGAAAAATAGGTACTTTGTATATTTTGCGAGAGACAGGTAATTTAGTAAGCATAGTGGTATGAATAATCATGAGAAGCGACAGCTTCTCGTCATGTTCGTCTTACTCTTTTCTTTTGGTACCTACCTTGACATGACTATTACATTACATCACTTGATTTTCTTTCAGTAACATATCTAATTGCTTGGAAGTATAACAAGGATAAAGATATACATTACCTACGTGTTTTACGATTCTGAGGACTTTACAATACAGATATGTCTTTAAGTGATTTAGTATCATGAGAAAACGCACTGCATAAATAATAAAAAGCTTTACCTTATCAACGACCAATAATAGATAATTGTAGCATTAGTGATATTAGAACTGACCCTATTATTAAAAAGTATAAGCGTCATGCCATCAACATCAGTGCATTCAATTCAAACAATTGTTATTGATTTTAATTAAATATTTTATAGTTACATGCATTATCAATTTATGATCAAGTTACAAATGAAAAATCAGTTGACGTGCGTGACGCTTATCACTATATTAAAATGTGTACCTCCTATTGCAATATTAGTTAGTAATGTATATAGTTATACTTGTCAATACACTGGTAATAATAGACGGATCTTAAGACTGAAGTGTTTCACAAATAAATTAGTGTACGATTGCTACAATGTTAAATAAGTCTTAACAATTAATATTACGGACTGACATACTGTGTATCTTAAGATGTGTTTATTATTGCTCGAGGGAAGGATATAACCGTTGCGCTATATGTCCGAAAGCACCTAAGACGTGCCCTAATTTGCCTGTGCCTACAACCTTACTTCGTATTAATTTGAACGATCAAATTATATCACATATGAAAGCGATATACATGTACCTATTTAAGTATAATGTCTCCTTACCCAGGTATACACATGTTTTAACAGGCACAACCAATTTAAGGCACGTCTTAGATGCTTTTTATGTATTTTTTGCAATTGTTTTAATATCTCAATTATGAGACAGTTATCTGTAAGACATATCTTGTTTAATTGCTAAGTAAAATTCTTGTCTTCGATTAAATATTTGATCATTTTTATAAAAACAGTATACTTTAATATTTAGGTACCAATTTTCATAATCTTATCACAGTAGACTGTCATATTTGTAATAGTATTTGCTTTTAGGATTTCACTAATCTTAATATATAAAATCCTTGCGTTACTGACTGACTGACAGACACGCTACAGCCGAAACTATTGGGCGCAGGAAGCTGAAATTTGGCATGTATGTTCCTTGGGGACCGTAGGGGTGCACTAAGAAGGGATTTCCCGAAATTCCCACGGGATCAGCCAAAACGGGTAAATTTAAAAAAAATGCAGGCGTACCTGCTGGCGTACTCTAGTGTATAAATAAAATACATAATTATATCGATAATATAAAATTAATCGATGAATGTGTTGCTAAGCGCAAATCTCGAGAGCAGCTGAACCGATTTCGCTAAATCTTTTTTTTATAATTTTCCTTGAAGTACGAAGATGGTTCATACGGAGAGAAAAAAAAACGAATCGACTGATAGGCGTTGCGAAGTTCGCCGGGTCAGCTAGTAGTTTTATATAAAATATTTAGTGCAATCATCCTGTAAAAGATCTTTTAAAATTTTGAATAACCGATGTTGACATGTGATAAAAAAGTCCGACGAACAAAAGGCATAATTAAAATTAACTTATTAAACGTACCAATAGTCGTTATATTCCTAATTTAAAACTTACTTAAATAGATCCTAAGGACTAACAAAATATTAGTCATTCATTTAATATTCTCGGTGCCAAAACGACTTGTAAGGGTTAGGGACTTGTTAGGTACTAGAAAGAGAAAGAAATTGGCGTATCCCATTTTTTTTAAATCCATACGAATAAATTGTTGTGCTTTGAGTCTTAAAAAGTAAGTCACAATGACACAATTAAAAACGGGTGTTTAATTATTACGTGACCTACGAAATTGTTGTCTATGTTAATCCAAAAACAATTTTCCGAAGCACAGTTAAACAGGTAACAAAGTAATTTAATTCTATAAATTAATCTGCTACAGTTATCGTAAAAGGAAATGACTTGTTTGAAAAGCCAATCTGTATTAACTTGAATCGTTTGATAGGATCAGCCTGGCCTCGACACCTGCGACCATTGATTACGACTCTTAAAACGCTACGTGGAACTGACCTTTTTAGACAACAACACAAAAATATTTATAAATTGATACCTGCAGTAGTATTTATACTTACTTATATTTTGTAAACGGTCCCTTACATGCCGAAATTATAATAAATCTTGTATTTCAAAAAGAACTTTGTTTTATTTTGATGTCCTTTTTAAATAAAAACTGAATTAAGGTATGTATTTATTGCTATCAGAGACAGCCGAATTAGCAGCTATGCTTAGTGGTAGGTACTGGCGCATAAGCCAGGGTGCTTCATAGTTCATAGCTGAGATAGCTTAGTATCAGTTAGGCAATGGCATGGAAGTACAATTCAGCCTTTGCTTGCCGTGACGACCAAAGAAGTCACCACAGTGGTGTAGTTGGCGGCAAGGTGTGGGAACGTAGCGACGCCAGTGTGCGCCTATGCCGATTTTTCGAGAATCATTATTTTATAACAACCAATAAACTGTTAGGATACATAGTTTTGCTATAAGTCACTGAGTATTTCGGAAGCTACCTTGTAAAGGAGAAGGAGGCTTTCTGAATGGCTCGATATAAGGTAATTCTAATAGTGGATGATAAGCATACCGGCACTGAATAATGTACGAATACACACTGCTGACCTCGTTGAACCGAGAAAGAAGCAAACTCTTACTCACTGAATGAAACAACTCTACGGAGACTGCTAGTTCACACCGATATTCTATCCATCACAACTATTCTAATGAACAGAGCTCTACAACGACAATATTACAGTGTCTAGCTCACTTGAATAGCACTACAATCTCCTGCACTGATCGGAATGGCCGGTGACATTATTGACACATGCAGCCAGAGGTATTGAATAATTGAAAGCTTATCTCATACTAGCTGGAAGTCAAGATGATATCACTGTCGAATTTAGAATACTTATACCATCATATACTACAGACTACAGTGATAGGCACAATATTCCTTTATTTGTACAAATTTATCATTATCTCTTCATTTGTTTGGAACGCTCAGCGGACTAGTCCGGCTTACACATGTCCGGTTGTTAAAAAAAGTTTTCGCCCGCACTAGAAATGAATCCTATGTCACGAATGACTTTATAACCAGCGGATACAGGGAACCAACTCTAACCAACAATCTGTGGATCACACAAAGTGATGTCTCATATGGGAATCTACAGCACACGGCGTAGGCGTATTATTCACCGCAGTTACAGTAGCGGAACTGCGGCGAGTCATACCTTATACCCTATATCTTCATATCACTTATATCATCCCTCTACGCCGTCCATGCTGTCATTCGGATATTAGGAATATTTTCAGCCATGGTTTTTAGGGCTTGACAGTAATGTACCATGGAACTGGCTTAGTCAAATACTAGCCTAATTAGCTTTATCTTGTGAAATGCTTGCAGTGGAACCATATTCAAGACACACGCCGAATATTTTATATAACTTATATTTAAAGCATCTTGAAGCGTAGGAGCTGAAACTTATTTATTTTCTATTTTAAGGTGTTCATGACATGACGTGCTAATTCAATACCTACGCAGTAAGCTTTGTGCCTCGCAAAGTTATTGTGTTACATCGCGTTATCTCGATTAATTACAGCATTTATGTTCCTACTTAAAATATGTAATATAACATTCAAAGAATGGAGTACCTAACTACCTACTTATGTTTTTGTATGCAAACTCGGCATCATGGTACCATATAGTTAATTACACCGTTAATCATACCAGCGTTACGCAAGCAGTTCGCTTAGAATTCACCTTTAAAATTATTCGTAAACAGGCGAATTGATTGGTACGTGATATGAGTCACTCTTATAAACTAATAAGGCCTCACCTCATTGCAATATAAGGATTAAAAATAATAATTTCATTGTTTAAGAATATATATATATACGGGAATTAACGCGAACATGCATTAGGTATTTACAAACCTTATTTTGCTTGACGTTTCGAGACGGTTGCACGTCCCGTGGTCGCAAAAAAGTTTCTATAATTTCAGTGGTTAAGATTATGGATAAAAAATTATGTACCTAGGTAACATAAACAGAACCTGAAGGTATGTCTATAAATTTTTACCCCTTTGGATTGTGTTCTTCTCTTGCTGTTTGACATATAATTACAAAATCAATCGCAGCTACAAAGCCCTGTTTATACTACATTTACTTGCATAAGCCAATAAATGTGTAATAAAACGTTAATCAACAAAGACTTGCGGCCAATGCGTATGTCATAGATAATTACACTCATATTAAATACTTTATTTTAACTTATTATTTCAATAGAAAAGTTGAGGAACGAATTTGTTCTGAAGGTTATTGCCGAGGAGTTTAATAATAACCTTATATATTCAGTAACTATCTAATTCAGGAAGGTAAAAACAATATTTTTATTCTGGCTAACTATATTGAACCTTTTCGGCTTAGAGCTACCTTTACAATGAAACTTGTACAAATTAATAAAACTAATTAATTCTCCGAGTGCAGCGAGAGGTCAAGTTATTTAATGTGTATCGGGGCTAGGTCGTCGATACGAAAGCACGGGCTACGTACTGTCTGCAACAAGCGACTAGTAGTGTAGACAAATGGGGTGAATGGAAGATCTGTATGAGACGAGACGCGGCATCGTCGCACGACGTCGTACGACGGGAATAAGCCATTTCTGTTTTATGTTTGTTTTGCCGCTCCGCTCCGCCACGACAATACAGCTTTTGTGTCGCTGTACATTTCAACATTCATTATCATCAGATTACTTAGGTGCACACATGCATGCTCTACAACATATCGCTTCAATCATTTCGACGTTAAACCCTTTTTAGCCAGCTGTCGCTCGCATAAATTAAAGTTTAGGTTTAATTGCTTGTTTCATATTGAATAAAATGCAATTTGAATATCGCTTCGTTTTTTTTTCGTTTTACTTAAGTAATTAGTTAAATATATATATGCAATTTGTTGCTATTTACTTTTTACTTAGATTTTGCAAGTAAGTTTTGGCAACGTATGAATTTGAACACGTTGCCAAAACTTACATTTGGGAAAAATGCTCACTCGTCCAGAAAAAATAATCGAGGGAACGACTACAGCATATCTACCGGCGAGACCTCTAGCCCCGAGTGCGAGGGCTCGGCCCTCACTCACACCGGAGGCTTCACCAATCAGCGAATTTCAAACGTCTCGCCCCTGCCACTTTGAAATACGAAAGGGTATGGGGTGTACAGATCAAGTATTTTCCTTGCGATGCATAGCCGAGAAATTTTTGGCCAAAGGTCGAAAGGTCTATTGTGCATTCGTGGATTTGGAAAAGGCTTACGACAAAGTGGTGAAGAATGAAATGTGGTCGGTACTGTCGATGTATGGGGTGAACAGTAGCCTCATTCGAGCTCTGATATCCCTTTATAACGATTCTAGAGCTTGTGTGAGGAAAAAGGTCATACACTGACTGGTTAACCATCAACACAGGTGTTAGACAAGGATGTGTAGCGTCGCCGTGACTGTTCAACCTCTTCATGGACAGTTGTTTGCAAGATTTGAAACATAGTGATTGTGGATTAAGGATGAATGAGTTACTTGTCAATTGCCTCCTTTATGCTGATGATCAGGTTATACTTGCGTCTTTAGCGGAGGAGTTGCAGGAGATGGTTACAATCATGCATGGTGCGTTAGAGAGGAAAGGAATGAAAGTGATTGTAAGTAAAACGAAAGTTATGGTTCTTAAAAAGGAGGAATGCGTTACGGCTTGTAATGTTATGATCAATGGACAGCGAGTGGAGCAAGTGACCGAGTTTGTATATTTAGGTACGCTGTTTACAAGAGATGGTAAGAATGTAGAAGATATTGAAAGGAGAGTTAATGCGGGTAATAGAGTGAATGGAGCTCTGAAGGCGTTTATGAATAGGCAAAACGTGTCAAAAAAGGCACTTTTGGCTGTGCATAGAGGGGTGTTAGTACCTACTCTTATGTATGGTAGTGATAGTTGGGTATGGCAGAAGACTCATGAAAGTAGAATAAATGCTTTTTTTATGGTAATAGGCGGCAAACGAGCAGACGGATCACCTGATGATAAGCAATTATCGCCGCCCATGGACACAAGCAACACCACAGGAGTCACAAGTGCGTTGCCGCCCCTTGGGGATGGGAAAAGGGATAGGATGAGGAGTGGGATGAGGGAGAAGGAATAGGGGATAGGTCCTCCGGCATTCTCACTCACCGAACGAAACGCAACAGTTTAGGTACTGTTACTTTACGTTGATTTTCTGTGAGAGTACTTCCCCGGTCGAGCCGGCCCATTCATGCTGAAATCAGCAAGGCTGTACTACCTTGAAAAATGCTGTAGAAATGAGAGCATTGAGAAGTATGTGTGGGGTTTCTTTGACTGACAGTGTTAAGAATTGTGTGATAAGAGAGTGTTGTAAGAGGTAAAAGAAGATGTTATAGTGACAAGCATCGAGAAAGGTATGCTGAGTTGGTTTGGGCACGTGGAGAGGATGGATGACGAAAGGCTGCCCAAGCAGATATATAAGGCAAGTGTGGAAGGAACAGGACGAAGGGGAAGACCTAGGCGGTCGTTCTCTGACCAGATTGGAGACATCCTAAAAACAGGACAGTTTAGAAGAACCCTGAACAGAAGAGCATGCATGAGGAATCTGATGGGAGTGAATGAAGCAAGAGAGATATTGTCAGGATTGTTGCAAATGGCGTTCCGTAGTATCTGCCTACCCCAGCAGATGTTAATAACCTAATAATATTTTATAAAGTATAATATGTTGTGGAAGTTACTTTATTAAAAAGAACTTACTTTTGCTAAGATTAAAGTAGGCATACCTTCAACAGCGTTATCTCGGATGCTTTTAAGACTTTGCCATATATATATATATATATATATATATATATATATATATATATATATATATATATATATATATATATATATATATATATACGTATATATATACGTGTGTATATATATATATATATCTGGCGAAAAGTGGCTGTAGAAATACACCTCTGCCTACCCCTTCGGGGATAAAAGGCGTGACGATATGTATATGTGTATATATATATATACGGGAATTAACGCGAACATGCATTAGGTATCTACAAACCTTATTTTGCTTGACGTTTCAAGACGGTTGCACGTCCCGTGGTCGCAAAAAAAGTTTCTATAATTTCATTGGTTAAGATTATGTATAAAAAATTATGTACCTAGGTAACATAAACAGAACATGAAGGTATGTCTATAAATATTTATCCCTTTGGATTGTGAAGGACGGTGGCTTGGACAGCAGTCATCATCATATAGATAAGCTATTATTTGCCATATCAGGTTAGACTAGAATGAGGCCGACGGTCTCCGAAGCAAAGCCTTAAAAGCATCCGAGATAACGCTGTTGAAGGTATGCCTACTTTAATCTTAGCAAAAGTAAATTCTTTTTAATAAAGTAACTTCCACAATGTTTGAAATAGAATTAGTTTTTATTATAAGTCAAATCGATTAGATCGATTGAGTAACATTTTGTTTAGTCTATTGAAAATTTCTGACAATGGTCACACTGAACCTATATCACTTCCGTTGGCGCCTTGAAAAATTAACACGCCGGTCTTGGTCGTCTCGTACGTACAATATCGCCTTTTGAATTAACGCGAATTGAATTAAATTGAGTAAACTGTCTTGAATGCCACCTGATCTAGTGCTGGCAACGGTAAATTGATTGTGAACTATTGATTGACATTTGTGAAAATTGTGAATCCGGTATCGACGTCCACGTGCCAACGTGTCCTGAAAACGTCGCGTTTGCAGCTTAATAGCTAAGTATAAGATACTTCATTCATTTATTTTGGCCAATATACTTGTATGAATGTGTCTAATTTAGCTCAAGCCTGACATCAGCAAAGATATCGGGTAAGTGAAATATAATATTGATATTGATTGATTTCAATTCATCACTGTGCAACGCAGTGCATTGTGTCTGGATCATTGTCTATCGTGGTCAGGTAGATGTATTACATCTTCCACTGCGCACTTCTGATACACCTTCCTGCCTGGCTACGGTAATTCTAGACACACAAGATATTATACTTTATAAAATATTATTAGGTTATTAACATCTGCTGGGGTAGGCAGATACTACGGAACGCCATTTGCAACAATCCTGACAATATATCTCTTGCTTCATTCACTCCCATCAGATTCCTCATGCATGCTCTTCTGTTCAGGGTACTTCTAATCTGTCCTGTTTTTAGGATGTCTCCAATCTGGTCAGAGAACGACCGCCTAGGTCTTCCCCTTCGTCCTGTTCCTTCCACACTTGCCTTATATATCTGCTTGGGCAGTCTTTCGTCATCCATCCTCTCCACGTGCCCAAACCAACTCAGCATACCTTTCTCGATGCTTGTCACTATAACATCTTCTTTTACCTCTTACAACACTCTCTTATCACACAATTCTTAACACTGTCAGTCAAAGAAACCCCCACACACATACTTCTTAGTGCTCTCATTTCTACAGCATTTTTCAAGGTAGTACAGCCTTGCTGATTTCAGCATGAATGGGCCGGCTCGACCGGGGAAGTACTACCCTCTCACAGAAAATCAACGTAAAGTAACAGTACCTAAACTGTTGCGTTTCGTTCGGTGAGTGAGAATGCCGGAGGCCCTATCCCCTATTCCTTCTCCCTCATCCCACTCCTCATCCTATCCCTTTTCCCAACCCCAAGGGGTGGCAACGCACTTGTGACTCTTGTGGTGTTGCTTGTGTCCATGGGCGGCGATAATTGCTTACCATCAGGCGATCCGTCTGCTCGTTTGCCGCCTATTACCATAAAAAAAGCATTTATTCTACTTTCATGAGTCTTCTGCCATACCCAACTATCACTACCATACATAAGAGTAGGTACTAACACCCCTCTATGCACAGCCAAAAGTGCCTTTTTAGATACGTTTTGGCTATTCATAAACGCCTTCAGAGCTCCATTCACTCTACTACCTGCATTAACTCTTCTTTGAATATCTTCTACATTCTTACCATCTCTTGTAAACAGCGTACCTAAATATACAAACTCAGTCACTTGCTCCACTCGCTGTC
This sequence comes from Euclidia mi, assembly GCA_944739405.2. NCBI lineage: Eukaryota > Metazoa > Arthropoda > Insecta > Lepidoptera > Erebidae > Euclidia > Euclidia mi. Next base: position 35,414,343 of record OX123196.2, read on the forward strand.
CATTGATCATAACATTACAAGCCGTAACGCATTCCTCCTTTTTAAGAACCATAACTTTCGTTTTACTTACAATCACTTTCATTCCTTTCCTCTCTAACGCACCATGCATGATTGTAACCATCTCCTGCAACTCCTCCGCTAAAGACGCAAGTATAACCTGATCATCAGCATAAAGGAGGCAATTGACAAGTAACTCATTCATCCTTAATCCACAATCACTATGTTTCAAATCTTGCAAACAACTGTCCATGAAGAGGTTGAACAGTCACGGCGACGCTACACATCCTTGTCTAACACCTGTGTTGATGGTTAACCAGTCAGTGTATGACCTGATTATCCTCACACAATCTCTAGAATCCTTATAAAGGGATTTCAGAGCTCGAATGAGGCTACTGTTCACCCCATACATCGACAGTGCCGACCACATTTCATTCTTCACCACTTTGTCGTAAGCCTTTCCAAATCCACGAATGCACAATAGACCTTTCGAACTTTGGCCAAAAATTTCTCGGCTATGCATCGCAAGGAAAAGACTTGATCTGTACACCCCATACCCTTTCGTATTTCAAAGTGGCAGGGGCGAGACGTTTGAAATTCGCTGATTGGTGAAGCCTCCGGTGTGAGTGAGGGCCGAGCCCTCGCACTCGGGGCTAGAGGCCTCGCCGGTAGATATGCTGTAGTCGTTCACTCGATTATTTTTTCTGGACGAGTGAGCATTTTTCCCAAATGTAAGTTTTGGCAACGTGTTCAAATTCATACGTTGCCAAAACTTACTTGCAAAATCTAAGTAAAAAGTAAATAGCAAGAAATTGCATATACTTATTTAACTAATTACTTAAGTAAAACGAAAAAAAAACGAAGCGATATTCAAATTGCATTTTAATCAATATAAAACAAGCAATTAAACCTAAACTTTAATTTATGCGAGCGACAGCTGGCTAAAAAGGGTTTAACGTCGAAATGATTGAAGCGATATGTTGTAGAGCATGCATGTGTGCACCTAAGTAATCTGATGATAATGAATGTTGAAATGTACAGCGACACAAAAGCTGTATTGTCGTGGCGGAGCGGAGCGGCAAAACAAACATAAAACAGAAATGGCTTATTCCCGTCGTACGACGTCGTGCGACGATGCCGCGTCTCGTCTCATACAGATCTTCCATTCACCCCATTTGTCTACACTACTAGTCGCTTGTTGCAGACAGTACGTAGCCCGTGCTTTCGTATCGACGACCTAGCCCCGATACACATTAAATAACTTGACCTCTCGCTGCACTCGGAGAATTAATAAGTTTTATCAATTTGTACAAGTTTCATTGTAAAGGTAGCTCTAAGCCGAAAAGGTTCAGTATAGTTAGCCAGAATAAAAATATTGTTTTTACCTTCCTGAATTAGATAGTTAATGAATATTAAAGGTTATTATTAAACTCCTCGGCAATAACCATCAGATCAAATTCGTTCCACAACTTTTCTATTGAAATAATAAGTTAAAATAATGTAATTATCTATGACATACGCATTGGCCGCGAGTCTTTGTTGATTAACGTTTTATTACACATTTATTGGCTTATGCAAGTAAATGTAGTATAAACAGGGCTTTGTAGCTGCGATTGATTTTGTAATTATATGTCAAACAGCAAGAGAAGCTTAATGAAAATCAAAACACAACGTTGTATTTAGTTGCATATTAATGATTCTCCGAATATGTTTTCCATTAGTTTCCACTGCAAATAGGACTACGGTACGGATCTACTCAAATAGGATTTATTAGTGATTCAAACCGAAGATGCGATGCTTCACAGAATTGCGAACTGACTTACCATAGCAACGATGACCGTAGGCTTCCGAAAAAGCATGTAGGCAGATAATTGGTCTTACCGTATAGTTCAGGTACCTATATAATGTTTCTTGACTACATAAGCCAATGTGTGTCCACTGAAAAATCTATACCGAAGCTTATATTAACTCCACTGGGTCACGAAATAAGTTTTGTAGCTATAGAATATCAACAGTTAAATTAAATATTTATTATGTGCGCTTTTGCTGGTAACAACGAAGTCACTGGCAAATTCACTAAACCCAAAAGAAAATTGAGGCGACGCTGTGCCGCTGTAGCACCTTAATATGTCCAAATTAATTATAAGACACTTTTGTATATTGAAAATGATACAATTTAATCATATTAAAACTTGACTTGACTTAATAAACATACTTGTGCGTATATTATATCCACGTCACATATTTTGCATACATTTCCGATGCGTTTATTAGTCACAACGTAATATACCGAACAACATAAAAACATGCATGGCACATTATGCACGTTTTACAACTCTTTTATAGTTATCGGCAGCCATTAATTTTATATGTTCGCCAGTATTTTTATAGTTAATCATGCTTACCATAAGAATGAGTTGAGGGATGTTTATTTGGTGCGATCAAAGCTACTGAAGTGGTAAACCAACATAAGTGAAAATGCTGTTGGAGTGAGTGCATCGCGGCTCGCACGAACACGACACTTGTGTCTGTTTGCGGAGCTCATGTTTGTGCCATGGCCGTCCGCTACCTGTCAACATTATTTGAATTTTTTTATTTTGTTGAACAAATAGTAGCAGCAACACATTTCCTATATCCTTGTTGTTTGTTCCTATATAATTTTCGACAATATTTACTCCTGCCTCAGTGTATTACCTGTTTATTTTCCAACGTGTTATGAAGAGGCGGGTAACCACAATAAAATGTTCATATTATTCCTTTTACACGTGTTTGGCCCCGAAGTACGAGTATATTGAAAATAATGCTACTTGTAAAGAACATAGTTAGCCGTTTTGTTTTGCTTTAAATAATCGCAATAAGGACATGTATTTTTTTACAAAAGTTGATAAACATTTACATTAAGTGACAGATGAAACAGCGGTCCATGCCTGATGGAGACTGTTTCTAGGGATAGTGACCAAGTCTTCGTCGCCCTCCAAGAAAACCTACTACTTTACGTCGCTATTCTTGAGGAGAGAGGTACTTCTAAAACTTCTTATTCACGAGAACTTGAGCAATTTTTTAGATCAGGCATGTGCAAAACGTTCAAACCATAGTATTTCAGACATAACACATTTCCTCGACTACCCTATAGCGAGCGACTATATCTCTGACCCAAATCTGAATCTTAATATTTAGTAAATTAATTTATATCTTGCTTTGATGCACCGAGCATAATGTGTTATATTCCAGAGCTTTTTGTTACATCTATGCAAGATTATACATATATTCGAACGTCTTAACTACCCCACTCCTTGTTCACTCTACCGCGCACCGCAAAGCACGTACAGCTTATAGATCAGCTATCATTTAACGTCTATGACAGTCGAGTAGGGTCAGTACCCTCAAATATTTCGACATCTGGTCTGGCCTTAAATTATCGTTATCCCTTTATATTCCATGGCAGTCGCTTCGTGGAAAACTAATATTTAATGTTCCTGGTAAGACTAGAAAGCTGAACCAAATGGAATATAGAATAATTAAGTGGAAATGATAAAATGTATGAAATGTAAATATAAACATTTGTACACATTTTATTATTTTCAGAATTGTAAATTATAATATTTGGGGGGATGGGCCTCGTTAGCCTTGGATGGCAACCCGTCTAGGAGAAGGAAAACACCGAAATTAAACCACTCTCTTTGTGGGGATAGGCCTCGTCAGCTTTGGATGGCAACCCGTCTAGTAGAAGGAAAACTCCGAAATTAAACCAACATTCAGGGAGCATACCCGAAAACAAACCCCAATCCAAGGTGTCAACCGACCCGTGCCGAGGGATTCATGGCCAGAGGGCAAGCTGGTCGCTAACGGAGGGTGCATGTGTTGGTGGTCACAGGGCACAGCTAGTATTCCATCTTACCCCCCGTACAGGGCTCTGCGGGGATGGACATTCTAAATCCCTATTACTCGTGGGAACGCTATGAGAACTAAAAATAATATTTCTCCAGACGGCGGCGACGCGGTTCGCAACGTTTCGTTTCCCGCGAGGGCGAAAAGCGGCCTACGGAAAGCCGGTTTGCAACATTAAATGTTGGAGGAGGAATGGATGGTAAATTGAATGAAGTATGCCAGATGATGGATGATAGAAAGATTGATGTTCTATGTGTGAATGAGACAAAAAGGAAAGGTTGTGGACCCACCAAGCATGACAGCTACACGGCTTATTGGTCTGGGGTAGACAGAACCACCAGAGCCTGCAAGGGAGTTGGTTTAATACTGTCTGCGCGAATGAATGAGTGCGTTAAGGAATATGAATGTGTAAATGCTAGACTATTGTGGATGAGAATGAAAGTAGAACTTACTCGTCTCTTTATTGTAGGGGTTTACGCCCCGGTCAATATAGTAGCGGGTATGTCACAGCAAGAACAAGACGATAGGCAGGAATTTTGGAAGAACTTAAGAGCGATTTTGAGGAAATGTAAGGATAACGAAAGATTGATCTTGTTAGGTGATTTCAATGGATGGGTGGGAGTAAAACGAGATGGATTTGAAAGGGTTTTAGGTGGATTTGGTGATAAGAGTGTGAATGAAAATGGAAAAGTTTTGCTTGAGGTTTGTTTAGAGTGGAGCATTTGTGTGACAAACACCATGTTTGATCACAAAAGGATACACATGTATACGCGTGAGGCTAAGAATGTTAGAAGAAGTATGATTGATTTTGTAATTGTAGATGAACGTTTGAGAAAGAATGTGTTAGATACAAGGGTGTATCGAGGGATCGGCATCCACACAGACCACTTCTTGGTAATGAGCCGGATAAGTGGACTCTTTAAAGGATGGCGACACCGAAAACATTATGAAAATAGGGTCCTAGAAAGAATAAAAGTAGAAAATCTGCAAGAAAAAGATGTGAAAGTTGAGTATAAGCGAAGATTGATAGCAAGATTTGAGAGGTTGGATGGCATAAATGATACGGAAGAATTATGGCAATATTTTAAAGAAGAGATAGTATGTGTAGCGTCTGAAGTATGTGGTGTGATCAAGAAACGGAAAGTACGAAAGGTTAAGAATACACGGTGGGACAAGGATGTACAATCAGCAGCGTCAGAGAAGAAGAAAGCTTGGTTAGATTGGTTGGCTGCCAAAGCAAATAAAAGAATGGGAAAGGCAACGAGTGATGACATAGATGAAGCAAGAAAGGAGTTTGTTAGGTCAAAAAGAATTGTGAAAGAAATTGTTAAAAGGAAAAAAGAGGAAAAGAAAGATGAGTTTGATAGCAGACTATCTGAAGATTTCCAGAGAAACATAAAGTTATTCTGGAAATCCGTTCATGCAATTCGAGGAAGAACTCAATTCTCAGAATACATGTCCATCAGAGACAAGAATGGAAAGATACTGAATGGTGAATCATGCGTGCTGAAGAGATAGAAGGAGTATTTTGAAGGTCTATATGAAAGAACGGCGATAGAGACATCGATCGACGAAATTAATGGTAATAATAGCAATGATGAAAGCGATATTGGTGTGGATGAGATTGTGAAGGCGTTGGGAAGTATGAAATTAGGTAAGGCTGCATGATATGATAGGATTACAGTTGAAATGCTGAAGGCTGGACAGGGCATCATAGTTGGTCAGCTGCAGCGCTTATTTAACTTGTGCTGGAGCACCGGCCGAGTACCTGATGACTGGACCACAGCGGTGGTTGTGCCTCTTTATAAGGGAAAAGGCTCGCAACAAGACTGCAAGAACTATAGAGGCATTAGCCTTCTCAGCATTGTTGGCAAATTGTATGCGAAGGTACTGATTGAAAGAGTTATGGAAGTAACCGACAAGAAAATATGGGATGTACAAGCAGGATTCTGAAAGGGTATGGGTGCACGGATCATGTCTTTTCCTTGCGGTGCGTAGCCGAAAAATTCTTGGCTAAAGGTCAAAAGGTCTATTGCGCATTCGTGGATTTGGAAAAGGCTTACGATAAAGTGGTGAGGAATGAAATGTGGAGCAGCCTCATACGAGCTCTGAAATCCCTTTATGAAGATTCTAGAGCTTGAGGATAAATGGGTCGTACACGGATTGGTTTACCATCGAAACAGGTGTTAGACAGAGATGTGTAGCGTCGCCGTGGCTGTTCAACCTCTTCATGGACAGTTGTTTGCAAGATTTGAAAAATAGTGACTGTGGATTAAGGATGAATGAGTTACTTGTCAAATGCCTCCTTTATGCTGATGATCAGGTTATACTTGCGTCTTCAGCGGAGGAGTTGCAGGAGATGGTAACAATCATGCATGGTGCGTTAGAGAGGAAGGGAATGAAAGTAAATGTAAGTAAAACGAAAGTAATGGTTTTTGAAAAGGAGGAATGCGTTACGGCTTGTAATGTTATGATCGATGGACAGCGAGTGGAGCAAGTGAATGAGCTTGTATATTTAGGTACGCTGTTTACAAGAGATGGTAAGAATGTAGAAGATATTGAAAGAAGAGTTAATGCAGGTAATAGAGTGAATGGAGCTCTGAAGGCGTTTATGAATAGCCAAAACGTGTCCAAAAAGGCACGTTTGGCTGTCCATAGAGGGGTGTTAGTACCTACTCTTATGTATGGTAGTGATAGTTGGGTATGGCAGAAGAGTCATGAAAGTAGAATAAATGCTGTAGAAATGAGAGCACTGCGAAGTATGTTTGGTGTTTCTTTGACTAACAGAGTAAAGAATTGTGTGATAAGAGAGTGTTGTGGGGTAAAAGAAGATGTAGTGACAAGCATCGAGAAAGGTATGCTAAGATGGTTTGGACACGTGGAGAGGATGGATGACGAAAGACTGACCAAGCAGATATATAAGGCAAGTGTGGAAGGGACAGGACGAAGGGGAAGACCTAGGCAACGTTCTCTGACTAGATTGGGCACATCCTAAAAACAGGACAGGTTAGAAGCACCCTGAACAGAAGAGCATGCATGAGGCATCTGATGGGAGTGAATGAAGCAAGAGAGATATGTCAAGATCGTTGCAAATGGCGCTCCATAGTCTCGGCCTACCCCTCCGGGAAACAGGCGTGAGTCTATGTATGTATGTATGTAATTATAATATTTATGCAGCGGGTCTTAGTCGCGTAATTATACACGAATATGAATACCTAGGTATAATTTACAGTTCGGAATATGAATAAGAATGAATTATGTTGGCTAATAAATTGCAAACTTTATCAATGGAGTTGTTTTGCCTTACTCTTCTCTTTAAGAAATTAATCACATTTATCAGTATCGCTTCTTTTATCTATTGAATTTGTTTAAGACATTGTGTACGCATAAATTCTCATTGTAAAAGTTAGATAGCTATGCATTAATTCTCATTAAAAGTTAAACTTATTTACACATAGAAACAGACGCTTAAGCATTCACACAATAATCAAGCATTTTTTTATTATTATCTACAGCAACTGAAACCATTTGCTCTCTATAGGTGTGCCCTAAACGAGCCGCCTTACATTCGAATCGATGCTAATAAATGTAATTTATCAAAGCCTAATTTAAACAATTGGCACCCATCTCCTCATTTCCATCGACGGCTTTGATACGACAATTCGTCTCCATTTATTCGTTTATCGCATACTTAGGTATAATTTCTTTTCATATTCCCATCTAACAGGATCCATAAATCGCGCCTTATAAATTGATTGTGTAGGTACTCTCGTCTTAACAATTTGAGTAAAAAACATCTATAATATGTCGCGGTCACGGAATGACCATGGCTGGTATATCCCACGCCTAAATGTCGATGCAAAAAGCAGGTATTGCAGCATTATTTTCCAGTCATTACGCATTTGAAACCCGCTACATAAATTAGAATATGTGTAAAAATCGCGAAAGTCTAAACTAATTTTAACCATTATCTTTATTCGTCTCTCATCCTCTGTAACGTATCTATTCTATTCCATCGGGATTCCACTATCAGAATACTTCTTCTTCATAATTGCAAATGCTGGGCAATAACAGTGATCTTAATTTTAAATTATTGTGTATTTGTTTAATATGAAAATCTACTGTATAAAGTATTCAGAAGAAATAATTCCCGAAACAGTAAAATCGATGCCTGCAACCACGGCGAAATATTCCAGGAACCGACGTATTACATATATTTCCTAGAAATAATATCCAATGCTATTATAAGCTCAAAGTTTGTGAGGATGGACGGATGTTTGTTAATCTTTCATGCAGAAACTATTGAACAAATTTTCATCAAACGTTGCAGTGTCGTAGCTTATAATCAGAATAGCACACGATACATATATAGACTCACGCCTGTTACCCGGAGGGGTAGGCAGAGACAACGGAACGCCATTTGCAACAATCTTGACATATCTTTCTTGCTTCATTCACTCCCATCAAATTTCTCAAGCATGCTCTTCGGCAGGCTACATATTTTCACGGCAAACAATTTATACAAGCAAAAAGCCAGTATTTTATAACTCTACTACACTAACAATGCCCAAGAAACTCAAAGAATGAAATAAATAAACATTAATGGTCTTCTTATTATAAAACTTGAACTAAATACACTTAGTTCGAAGTTAGGTCCTAAGCTCTATGTGCAAAGTTATTAGATATACATACGTAGACCAAAGGAAAACTTTTGGAAAGCATCTCACTGTAGAATTTGTTCAAACTAATGGCGATTTAAAATAGATTACGACCTTCTTTGATAGACGGTCTAAAACACATTAGTTCTTGTATAGTTATATAGGCAGTTAAGTTAGTTTCGTGGTGCTTTACAATATTTAAAACAATTTGATACTGAACGTATATTTTAATCATGTTCTTCTATAATAGTTGCATATTATTCCTTTAACGATATTCATATCAGTAGAAATTTTAATTTCAAGCTTTAATTTTATAGGAATACATTTCACTTCTTGTGAAGCGATATGGAATTAAAGATACAAATACAGAAAATATCCTCTGAGAACACGCTCTTGTTTTAACAAGACAGAACTGTACACATTTTCACATATTTACGTGTATATATACAATTCCTAGTAAAAATAACCGTGTTAAACATATATTTCACTTACGGCGTAACATATAGGTACTAAAAGAGACAAAGACGAATGATAGAATTATAGAGAAAAATATAATGTGAGGTAAAATTGTAACTTATACATATACCTACATTTCCAGTGGGACTAATTATTGAACAAATATGATAAAATTTAGTTACCATCATTCTCTATGGATTGTAGGTTTTTAATTTATTTTATCTTTTTGTACAACTTAGATACAGCAAAGGGCCTCATCGTGGTAGCTAAGATGTTTCAGGTATAAATTCCTCTGTTTTTCCAACGTTATACGACGATTCATCATAACTATACGGGGCTAATTCCTGTATATAAACTGTCCCACTGCTGGCCATGTGCCTCTTCTCACTGTGAGAAGGGTAAGACCATAGTCGATACGACGATTAAGACGCGCCAAGTGAATTCGAGTATAATAAATGGCGCAACTGTAAAGTAATGTAATTATTTACAGTACAAAGTATGTCTGTATATTAAGAACTGGCTGTTGCAAGTGGCTACGCCTGCCTGAAATCTTATTTGTGTTTTATATTGAACACCGCTGAATACGAGTAAATCTGTCTTCGTCGGCGCTTGTAACGATATGTTCTCAAAAACGTAACCTACATCACTCGCCCAATTTAAAAAAAAGATTCCTCTATTTCTAAAAACACCTTGCTCCGTTTTAAGCTCGAAGAAATACAAACAAACAGGCTGTTCACCTTTCACTAAATATTAGTAAAAATTAATTCAATCTCTATTTGTCGTATGTTTTTATATCGATGAACCTAACAACAACGTCACGTGCAAAATTATTCTTTCAAATAAAAATGGACTTTAGAAATACATTTTGTATTGTACACAGACAATTTAACTGATACAATAAATACAAATAAAACCATTTTTATTAACTTCGCCCACGGCTTCGCTCGTGTGGTTGTCAAGTATCTGATAAAGGCTAGTAATTCTAATATTTGAGCTTTAATGCTGCTAATTATCATAAAAATCCGTTTAGTCATTTTAGCGCAAAAGAAGGACAAAGCAATAAACACACTTTTCCATTCATGATATGTATTAGTATGGATTAGTGAATGAATTAGCGAACTCTATATAGAAAAGTTACTCAACGAGTTTTCTGGATATCACAAAAAAGCAGCATAAATTAATTTTAATTAAAAAACGAAAACAATATTAAAGTTTATTTTAGTTAACTCTAACTATGCTTAATTCTGAAACTACCAAACCACAAAAAATACTTTCTAAAAACTTTCATTTTGTGTTTTATTGGCTTTTAGGTTTTTATTATAATGCCATTATAAGCTTGAAATATTACAACAATACATTACTTTGGCCTTTGATGTTTGGTTTTCTTCTTAAGTGTTTATTATAATCTCATTAAACAAAACAACACTATTACCTTTGATATAATTCTGAAAGCCACATTGTATACCTAAAAAAATCACTATTAAATGCTTCGCAAATATCATAAGATACTGAAACCATCAGGGTTATCCATACCGAAACGACGGCGGCCAAATATAATTTTCTGACGGACGTGTATGTTTTATCACTGCAAAATTTTATTTAAATGCGCATAGTCGTTTTTTCGAGAAACAGTAATGAACATTCCTCAATTTAAACATCGACTCAAATTTTCACGTTACATTTATACTAGATAGATATTGATATATAGATAGATACCAAAACTATATGGTAGAGCGGTCGGTAAAAAAGCACCAATTGAGGGACCGCAGTCTGAGTTCAGGTCATTTAAAGCAGATATAAATTAACACCGAGTTCAGTTCGAGGCAGTTGCCTATAAATAATTACTGCGCAGACAGCTGTAATTGCCGCTAAAGCTCTATTGTTTTTGTATCGGCGCTTAAGCTATTCCTTATTTACGGCTGTTCAATTAACTGTATAAGATTAAATCAATTTTATTACCTAATATGTTTGATAAACGAGCTGTGTGTAAGCACGTTAATTAATATAAAACAATATATACAATCTCTACGCACGTATGTACACTGTTACCCTTTAAATTATATTTTACTATAGAATACATTATTGAAACTCCTCCAATACACTTCTAATTAAATTTGTTGCAGGTCTCAAGACAGTTTAACTTTCCCCGGGACTTCTCTACAGTCAAAGTTCGTTGTCGTCAATGATCACTGCTGCCAAACCTGGTTACACAGATGATAGAGGTGTTAGGTTTTTGGGTTGTATTTATCCCAGTAAAGTTAATATGGAGATGTAATTATAGTTAAGCATCAATAAATTATTATAAATTGAATGCTGATCAAAATAATATGATTTTACACTATAATTATAAAGTGTAAAATAATGTTATTTTATACGATTACAATAATTGCCAAAGCATAGTGAGGAAACCTGCACGTCTTACGGCCTGTTTCAATATTCGATCTATCCATGGACTTGGAGATTCGCGATACGTGTTTGACATAATATCGTTTGGATTTGTGTCAAAAATGAATCTAAATTCTCACACAAAATGCATTTATCTGTTATTATAAAAGCACTTAGTACGGTAAATCTTAAGATTTCTCAGTAAATGTTGAGATTTACCAGCATGAGTTGGTAAATGTCCAATTATTTTAATAAAAATGCGCTATTTTTGGGTTAAGGGTCACAAGAGAACCTAACATAGCCCAACATAGCATATTTGGCAATTTCAAGTCTTTTTTTATGCACAATGTGTCAAATATTAGAATTATAGTATATATGTCACGGTCCGTGTGATGACGGATTAAGAAAACGGATTGTCACCACCCCAAATCATCACATGAGTGTCGTAAGAGCCGACAGAGGGAGGATATTATGCAGAGAACAGCACTGTAAGAGAAGGAAAACTTGATACAAACCCTATACCAACCCGTTTGGCCAGCGTGGTATAGTAGGCCAATTCCTCTTTCAAAGGAGAGGCTAGTCCAGCAGTGGACTGCAAAAGGCTGATGACGACGATATATGTCACTGTAAAAACCCGTAAGGTTAGGTGAGACTGTAACTCAAGTAATTAGGTTATGTTAGGTTCTCTTGTGACCCTTAACCTGACGGAGCCCGGAGTCGTGCTCCGGGCTCCGTCACCTTAGTGTTTTTTATTTAAAACTTCGGATATTTACCAACTCATGCTGGTAAATCTTAGGATTAACTGGTAAATCTTAAGATTTACCGTACTTTGGGTTATAACAATAATATATCTAATATTTAATTCAGCTGTTAGACAGATTATAAAACAATGATGATGATGAATTTCCTGAAATAACAATATTAAGTAAAATCATCTTGTTTCTGGAAAATATTCTATTTTAGCCCTCACCTGATTGCGAGCTTTAATTCACATTCCTTGTGATTAGCTGCGATTAAGAGTCTGCCCACTGAAGGAACTTAATTATATTTTATTTAGCGTATTAATCAAAAGTATCAAAACGCGCCATGACTAGATATAATTATTTAGATTAATTTCGCTCCTGTCCATCCAAAATGTATCTGCAGGAGATGACTTTTAACGATGAGGACGCCTTTCGTTCATTATAATATACCCAAAACGTGCTAATGTAACCTGACTCTAATGGATGTACGTAAGAGACTAGCCCTTATGAAATTATGTAATAGAAAAGCATATAACTTTCGTTGTTAATTGCCAATTAAGTATGTATCTGATTACTAAATAAATTTATAAAAGAGTATTATCAACACTATTGACCATGAAGGGTCTTAGTTGGATAGGTATATTTCAGGTCATTGTTGCTGGTAGCACGAAATGCAGTATTATGTCTGTAAAAACAAAAAGCTACATAATACGTGGCACACTCAGAAACTTTTGGGACACTAAAAAAATTTAAAAAAATCTACAAGTAAATATATTTTTATTACATCTTTTCAAAGTACTCTCCACCAGCCTCTATACAAAGTTTCATGCCTCTGAAATAGTTTTCGAAACACTTTTTCCAGCAGTCCGTCGCAGACACCTCGTTTACAGCCTGCTCGAACGCTGAGAGCGCATCATCCGGCGTCAAAAATTGTATCCCTTTGAGCAGATTTTTTATTTTTGGGCATAAGTAGAAGTCACACGGTGCAAGGTCAGGGCTATAAGTAGGGTGACCCAGGAGTTTGACCAGTGTGCTGTTTAGGAAGTCCCTCGTTTTGATTGCGGTGTGGGCGGGCGCATTATCGTGGTGGAGTAGTAGCCCGCGGAGCCCTGTGTTTGGTCGCTTGTTGCTCACAACAGAGAAAACTTCTGCCAAGCATTTGGTAGTATACCATTCAGTGTTAATGCTGCTTTGGTTTCGTAAAAGAATTGACACCAAGTAGCCAGTCAAATTGAAAAAGCTCGCGATCAAAATCTGCCCCCCGCTTCTAGGTCGTAACGATGTCGTAAACACGCCGAAACGAGCCTGCTTCAAATTTGTCTATCATATCATGGCACCTTTCCACCCTTCCCTGCTTCTGAACATCGGTGAGGTTGTGCGGCACCCAGCGTGAAACTAACCTCCGCACGCGTAGATGCACGTGTAAAATCTCGTGAAGGCTTCTTGATCCAATCTGCAGTATATGCTGAATCTCTTGGTATGTAACTCGTCTATTGCCTTGGATCTAATTTTTCACTGCTAGCACGTTTTCTTCCGTCAAAGGGCACCACTTCTTTCTTCATCCCCCAAAGTTAGTCGACCGCGCTTAAGTTAATTATACCGACGATACACGGTTGCTTTAGAAGGCCCTTCATCCATGAATGCCATTTGAAGTCTATCGTACGATGCGTTCGATTTCAGGCGACACTTAAAATCGTAATAAATCATAGCGCGAAAATGTTCTCGACGCAAATCCATTTTAACACGCTTTAATTAGGTCGACATGTATGTAACTATTTAATGGAATCTAATGTAACTAATTTAACCATCTTCCAAGGATCGTAGCGTAATGAAAATTGGCAGCTGTATGTAGTTCTGATGACAATACAATAATATGGTGCTGTCGAACTGATCTGGTGATGGAGCCGGAAGATATGAACTGGAACTCGACATGTATGTAACTAACTATGTAATGGAATCTAAGCTAACCGATTTAACCATATTCCAATGTGCGTAGCGTAATAAAAATTGGCAGCTGTATGTAATTCTGATGACAATAGAATAATATGGTACTGTCGAACTGATCTGATCATGGAGCCGGAAGATATGAACTGGAATTTTATGATGGAAAATCGTATCATAGCCGTTTTGGATTTCTTAGAAAAGAATTGTAATTAACTTTGACCACAATTAGGTTTCAAATTGTGATTACCTCCCTAATTTGTTGGTGTTTGTATGTCATTAAATTAGTTAGTTGGTTGTAAGGTTTAATTATCCATGAGTTAGGTTGTTTTGGGATTGCCGTCATAAAATGTTGACTAAGTTTGTAGTTTAGATTGGCAAAGAAGCCTCTTGGGGCGGTGTAACAATTTACCTGCGTTGTACAGAGTGCTAATAAGGCCTCCGGGACTCTCAAATGTTCGTTGTGACGCTCGTAGCCCGCCCGTAGCTCGCCCGTAGCGCCCCGTAGCTGACTGATTATTATAGTTAAACTAATCTCTTCAAACAATATCGGAATTCTATTTGTTGAGTCTTATGATATAATGACTTGACATTGTATACAAATGGAATATTTGTTAGTATTACAAATGGAATATCAAGATTCTTAAGAATGGATTAGGTATATTGCTTATTCTCTTGTAACTTATTATGTATATCATTTCTCTGCCTTTGGAATACACCTGCCACGATTATTTCTACATCATTGAAAGGTTGAATGGAAGAAAATGCCTCAGACCTTAAGTTCGCAAGGCGTACTTAAGGTCAATGGCTTAAGGCGATGTATTTTACAGGTAGTTTTAATTATTTCGTAGCAGAAAGCTACTAACTATAAACAGTTAAGAACAATTATATATTTACCATTTTTCAGTTCTTCCAACTCAAGCATAAAATTGATTTAAAGATTGCTAGTTGCATAATTTACACTTACGTAGTGTACGCTACAGCTACGTTTCTACGAAAGAGCTACGAGTTTCCTGAACACTGCTACGGAATGTGTTTACATACATAATGACATAAAATATAATACCCTCCTGAGTCCTGGGGTACCTATTTTACGAATATTGTTTTGAAATTTTGGGCACATCACACTAATACAGTGTTGAAGGTAGGAAAAATAAAGAAAAAATTTTTTTTTGGAAATGTTAGATTTTCAAATAGCCGACATAACGTTTCTTTTCAAGTACAGTTATTTTAATCTATGCAAGCACAAATTGCACAGTATTTTATTTTTTAGACGTACCATATATGACCCGTCAGGCCTCAGGAGGATACAAGTTCTATATGTATAAATGCTTATCATTCAGTCAAACTTAAAATAATTAAGTATTGAAAAATGTCGTTACAAAATGTTGTTCTTTTAAACCACAGGCATTCTGAACACTCAGTGAAAATACGAACGCAGATTGAGACTACGGGCATTTTCGCTATCTACAATATAAAAGTAAGTAAGTGTATAAGTGTACACATTTTTGTATGAAGCTTGTTTAATATTATATCACATAAATCATTTAAAAATTTTCACGGATACTTTTTATTTATATTGATATTTGTTATTTTCAATCCATGTTGTCAACCGTCAGTTCTGCGTAGTGAAAACACAAATGTGTCAGCAAATTGATTTCAAAGGAAATATTTTTCTCTTTTAAAGTTATATATTTTTACTACGCATACATAACCTAACCTATGAATATCGATAGGGTGTATTTATACTTTTATTGATGTTTATACACCCACTGCTTGCTCCTATTAATAAATAGTTTACTGGACACATTTAAGACTCCATACTTCTTTGATTTTCCTAACAACTATTTCATTAATTACTGTTTGGAAGAAACAATGTAACGGTCGAATACGGCTCATAATATGAACAGCTATTTATTTATAGGTTTAGCAATAGTGAAGTAGAAACTTAGAGATACCTCGATAATATAGAGGTTTACGGAGTGAAGACACGGACGCGCAATACAAAGGCGTAAAGCTAGGGGGATGGCGATAAAGTGCCAGTTACCTAGAGATGGCCTAATTGACGCAAAGGCAAGATGCCGCCTTCACTGAATATCGCCGCCTGATATTAGTTCCAGCTCACAGTATTATTTCCTATAAACCCAACATCGCTATGAATATCAAGTCAAAAACCACAAACAATTCCAAATATGGCGTATATTTCCTTTAACATTACACTGCTTTCGTTTCCGTAATATTACAAATTTATTATTCTACTTACCTATATTTCGTAAGGACGCTACATAGAGAGATAACGCTTCACTCACTCACACACGTACTAACTCACGCACATAACATACTCACACGCACGCGTGCGCATACACACACACACACACACATACACACTCCCCCTCCACACACACTCACACACACACACACATAAACACTCGCACACACTACCATATTTATATAGTTAATAATACAAAACTTTTTAATTTAGTGTTATAATTTCTAGATAAGTAATAAAATGTAACTGATTAAGTGCACAGCGACATTCACTTTATCTACTATTACTGTGTCACAACTCCACGCCTGAACACTGACTTCCAATATACAGGCTTTAGTGCTCGGCCACAGTGAAAGGCGGGCGCGGGTGCGGGCGCGACGCGGGAAACTCAAACATATGGAACTCTATAGAAGTGTCCGTAGTGGTTGAGCGGGGTGGCGAGCGGTGCAGCGCGGGGAGCACGCGGGCAACTCAAACCCTAGAACTTTCATACAAGTGTCCGTAGTGAATGCGCGGGCGGCAAGCGGGAAACAATGCGGAGCGTGCGGATCTCAAACTTTTATGAGCAATGATATTATGAGTAATTATGAAATCAAGTGCGAGTCGAACTCGCTCATCAAGGTTAACGTAGTAGAGGGATTCACTTAACATAAGCATAACGTAGCGCCCTAGCCAAATATCAGTATCAATTTTTCGCCAGCAAAAATAACTTTGGGTTCCGTAGTGTTTGTGTATCGATATTGTTTATTGATATTGAGCACCAAGGGTTTTGGAAACAAAATTTAAATTAAATAAATCTCCATAGACACCCCGCTAGTATAGGACAGTTTTTTTTTGTATTTAAATCATAAAGTGGTTCACAGAATACATCTACTTACCAATTTTGAAATTTGTAAGTCTTAATAGTTTCGGCATAAAGTGGCTGTGACATAGAAACTGATACATAGACAGACATGGCAAATCTGTCAGGGGTTCAGTTTTAAGCCTCTTAGCCTTTGGCTAGGGAACCCTAAAGATAGGTTACTTACATATCAGTCAATCTTCGGAAATACTCTAATGTTATAAATGCGAAAGTGTTTATAGATATATATTCGGTATATATAATGGTAGATAATGTCATGGATACTGACCGAATTACTTTGTACTCTATAGAGTTTCTGAACTCTTTAGACTAATCAGGAGTCTCACATAACTTGAGACTGAAAGTAAATTAATGTTACCCTGACTTCAACGCGCGCGAAGCTGCGGGCAAAAGCTAGTATTACCTATATAATGATGAACTTAAAAATGCAAAGTATCTATATTAATTCTAATTTGTTTTATTTATTTACATTAAGGTTTAAGAGACATGTGGTATATCTCTTTTGAACCCTTCCAGTCGTTCCTGAAGTAGAATTTTCCAATTTTTGTTCAAAATTCTTTTTTTTTTAATATTTGCCAAATATTTATAAAGATTTTCCAAATATCATAAAAACCAAAATTATTATAACAGTTATAAATGTGACTTGAACCCACGCCCTTAGACGTGAGTTAACGTCATCTAACTGAAAACTCATATTAATCTAACCGCGATCCTAAATTTGACAAACACTGTACACCGCTCCTGCAAACGCGCCACTACGGTCACATGAAGACGCGCGCGGCGCCGCGCGCGGCCCGCGTGCGGGCTGCCCGCGCTACTATGGCCAAGTACTTAGCCTAGTTTGGAAAACAGTGCCAGCACGTATAGTGTAATGCATTACATCAAATTGCTGTAACTAAATACAATGTGTAACTTGTGAATGTATTTAAATTGAGTCAATAAATATTTTTATTTTATATATTTATTTATTTATTACAATTACACAATAATAACAAAACCCAACAAACGCTCGCAGTAGCGCCCATTGTTTGTCTCGACCTCAACGTTATATTCAAACTTGTGATCGGATAGTCAACTTCGTGTCGTGTACGATAATAATCATTATACTTAAGGATGTTTTTGGTCCAAAGTTCACAAGTTCGGGCCATATTCCAGAACGAATCAACTTTATAACCTCTATAGACTAAATATTTGGCCAAAGTTAGGCCCATTAGTGTTATAACCTACTTTGTTGTTCACTTTTTCGCTTTCATCAAATATTTCATAAACGAGTATTTTATTTGAGTATTTATTACGTAGAATGCTAAGCCAATCATCCAAATTGGATTGGAGATTATCCGTCCCCTCGGCGAAATATCGTTGGGTGTGTTAGAGGTTCTACAATTAAATCCCACTTTAGATTCAAATATTAGTACATATTCTGTATCTGGAAACATATATCTTTCTAAGCCCACCCCAACATAATACCCTCATGTTATTTAGGAATAAGTAATTGTTTGGTAGAATTACTTATTGTTTAGATACCTACACGTGTAGGACTCTTGTTGATAAATTAAATAGGTACAAATGGGATGAGTTTACTAGTAGGTAACCTGTCTCACCGCGCAACTCCAATGTCAAATTGGATAATATGATATTATTGTTTTGCTACCAGCCTACTACTATATACATATAGTGAAATATTAATAAATAATTGAATGTCTAGATCTTGTCATAATAGATCATTTTCATCATTTACTGTGCATTTATTTTAAGTATGTATTCAATTTTAACATTGACATGTGGTGAACTGTAGAATGTTTACCAAATTTTGATGACTCTCATCAAGCTACGGCTAAGCTAAAGGCATCTAATTTATTACCTCCCTGAACCAAAGCCACTGAAATTAAATTACGGGTATGAGCTCGTACGTTCACGAAATATGCAGAATAAGCTAACGTTTTGAGTATATTATACCTATTGAATTATTAGTTTAACAGATCAAATGATAAGATTTGTTCTTTCATGTCGTTCCTGAAATGATAAAAATTCGAATGACGTTCCATACGCAGTGTTGTGGTGTGTAATTTATACTTCGAAATAAATCTTCTTTTTATAAAGTATTAACTGAAAGTCATAATTATATATGACTTTCAGTTAATACTTTATAAAAAGAAGCACTACCAATTATAGTCTTTAATCATTGTAAGAACACCCTTCTGTTGAAAATTCACCAAATTGGTAAAATCTTTGACTTTTAGGAATCCTTTATAGCCCACGGAGTGTAGCAATATATCAAAAAGGGCAATAAATTCGCCCACTGTTACGTTAGAACTTAACTGAGAAAAGTATGGTATTCAACTTTCACAAACTTAAGCTAAAAAAGGCGTTCGGGGTAAATTACATCTACATCGCTATATTTTAAAATAAGCGTTGTAATAATATACCTGTATACTTTCTCTCATTAAGAATGCTTCCATCGTTTGTGTGGATACTGAAAAGTCCAATTAAACTTTGTCCGCCCGACAATTGTTTCCATCAGCTTATTACAATTGGCCACAAAAATCAGCGCAAGTTTATGCATCCGAGACCAAATTGTAATATTATATTTCTACTTAATTACACAAAATCCTATAGTTCTTTCTACAAAGAGCTATATTATGTAGAAAATGATGTGGAGAATTCACTTGAATAGAGCAGATTCTAAGAGACAAACATAATATCGTTTATTACATATTTTATTTCTGTTAGCGAGGAAAATGCGCAACTCGCGGAAAATCTTGCTGGATAAACGATGTAGTGATACTAAGCCTCTTATGTTTGTTACTAATCGCGACATCTAGCCTTGTGAACTGTATTTATTGTATACATTATTACTTACCTCATAAGAACTATTAAGCTATTATAAGCTTTTGCAAAGTGAATAAATTAAGAAAAGTTTTTTTCGAATGTAAAAGTTAACTAATAATTAAGTATAATATATCTCAATAAAATCACGCCCATTACAAAATGTCTATCTATCCTTTTTCATAATTAATCGCTACGATGTCAATATTTATTTTCAGAGGCATTGCATCACAACGTGTGAAATAACTGAAAGCGACAGAAATGATTCCTTTGCCATCGCCCTCTCTAAGTTCAGTTCGGAGCGATAGCCGCGTGTTTCGTCAGCTGAGAGTCATCCAAATGAATCGCGATGCTTCTACTATGGTGGAGAGCGAGGCCAGTGCGGCCAGCGGCGCGACCTCCGCCGCCGCCGCCGGCCTGCCCACTGACTGGGAAACACGACTCACACAAAACGCCGCACACTTCCGATCTCGAACGTTCAGTGACGGCTTCATCAGAAATACTAGCCTCGAATTACTACTCGGCGTTGACTGCGAAGCTTGCCTCGCGCTAGCCGCGCAACGACAATGCCTGGATGAACACATATCAAAACATGATTTTGATTTAGTTTGCAATTGTAATATCCAACAAAATAATTATGTAAACTGTCACCGCAATGTCGTCGATCAAAGGGGCCATACTCTTAGTATCTATGATCTAGAAAGAATTAAACGCGGCACGGGCCGCAGTCAGCTCACAGTAGGATCGCATCGCAGTCTAGATAGAAAATTTAATAAGAGCAAGACAATTGGTGTTTCAAACTACATCTCCAAACAGCTAATATCTTACGATCCAAGAAATACGCTTGTACAAAAGATAAAACGAAAGTTATCTAATTTAAAAAAGATGGGTGGGGAAACAATATCAAAAAAGCATCAAAACGCTGTTCAACTGGCCGAGATAACATCAGGGTCGATGAGCTCTCTCAAGAAAGCCTCGATGTTGTCTCTGGCTGACAAGTCGCAGAGACGAGTGAATAGCCAAAGCTGTATATTTACGTCTTCGGGGTATCAAGGGAAAGACGACTTAAAAAGCAACGCTTCAACATATGCAAACTTTTCTGGAAACGTGAACCAATGTTTCGAAAAATTTAGAGACTATAATGTTAGTGCAGATATACACAGAAGAAGCTCACAAAAAATGGTGAAGATGCGGAGTTTCGACAATAATGACACACTCGTTACGAGAAACTCACCGGCATTAGAAAGAACAAAGTTTTCCACTCTAGACAACCGTAGCTGGTGTAAAAGTATTAAAAGGCAAATGTCATATAACGATTTTCCAAGCGAACGATTCAGAGATAGATTATCGGAGACATGGACGCGGGACGAGAGCACAATGGAGTCGCGAAGTACTAGCAGTGATTTAGTGGAT
Organism: Euclidia mi; assembly: GCA_944739405.2. Taxonomy (NCBI): domain Eukaryota; kingdom Metazoa; phylum Arthropoda; class Insecta; order Lepidoptera; family Erebidae; genus Euclidia; species Euclidia mi. The sequence goes on from OX123196.2 coordinate 35,435,781, forward strand.
GACGACGCACAAACGTTCATAGAGGGCGACGTGATGGCGATGGGGCCGCGCGCCGCGCACCCACACTGCACCTGCGACACCACACACGACACTAGATTACCATCCATATTCTATGACACTCACGTAAGTACTCTGATTTATTGTCTTTCAGCTACAATATCTAATTATATATAATACAAAACTATTATGCAGAAAATTTGGTTATGTTAATTCAAAAAGTGAAATACAAATAGGTAAAAAGTTTTTCTAACGCCAACAGTACATATTTGTAACATTTTTAAATGTAACAAGATCATTCATAAGTAGGTTACTTTCGTAAGTACATACATATATATTTTTTAAGAAAAGTAAAAGTTTAAACAATTAACCAAAAATGTCTAATTGTGCCAGGGTAAGAAGCGGTCGACGCCAGCTCCAGACGTGACGGAGCGCAGTCAGGGCGGGCGAGTGGCGGCGTGCAACGCGTGCAAGTCGCCGCAGTGGCTCCCCACCGGCACCACGTCCACCACCAGCCACAGCTCCACCACCACTGGCAACTCCTCACGTTAGTACCCAACACCACTTTACCTAGAACCCCACAACACACAAAAAATCAACAACACCGCTAGTCCATAACCAGATTACTAATCAGCTTACGCAAAAGACATTCTTGACTAAATAAACACACTCGTAAGTAAATCCATAAATGCCTTTCGCGCCGCGTGTGGACCTAGCCTAATCTGATAACCTAATTTAGATTTTATTTTCTTAAATCTTCATTGAACTACCGAGTATCGCTGTCCTCAATTAGGTAGAAGCTTCTACATTTAGCTGCCTACCATTTTATTAAGTACTTGCTCTTTCAAAAATTCTAAAGCTTGGTTTTCCCTTTAGAGCATTATATTTTTTGCTCTTCCTACCACATCCATAAACATTATTTTGAAAGCAATAACCGACTATGTAAATATAATCTGCATGTAGAGTAATAAAATTGTAACTAGAGAATACGTTTTTATAACGTACCGGAACATTTTTGAAAGTCAATTCTTTTGGCGTTTATTATATACGTATACAAAGTAAAAATAAATATTTTCAGAATAATTAAAATATTGCAGACTGAGTGTTGTATACTTATTTTTGTTCTTTATATATTTTTTTAAAAATGTCATGAATAAAATGTATATTGTTGAAAGTAACATTTTTATTAACTTACAAAAAGGGTATATTGAGTATATTCTTGGTAAGCATGTAAGCCAGTGCATCCGCCTCTGTGATCCAGCAAGTTTGCGTCTGACAGGAAGATTATCGGATGCCTCGGAGAAAGCGGTTGCTATGACCCAAATTGATTTTTATTCTTTCATTTTTACAAAACAGAGTCGAGATAATATCAGTTTGTTTTTATCACTATCTATATTGGTTTCACTTAGTTATTACATTTTTTTACCATGATATATTTTTCCAGGATACAGGATTCGAAACGTCGGCTAGTAATAGAATAAAATGTAGTTTCTAGATCATTTGGTTTAAATATAATAACTAAATGAAATCAATGTAACGCGATAAAATCCGTATACTTACTGTAGTTTAATTTCAATGTATAACATTCGCGTAAACTCAAAAAGATATCAGATTTATTAAGCGGAATATGTATTTGATTTGGTAAACACCGAATCGTAATTAATTTCACTTCCGAAAATGCTTGGGTAATATTAAGTAAACCCGAGTAAATCCAGGCTTATTCAATTTCCTTGCACTACCGCATATGCATTAAAACAACAGAGTATGTATTATATATATAGTCTCTGCCTACCCCAATGGGAGACAGGCGTGACGTTATAGATAGATAGATAGATAGATAGAGTATGTATTATACAAATAATTTTATTTTCATGTGAATGTGCGACTCAAATGTAGAGTTAATACGCCACCCAAAACCTCTGACATGGCCTAAAGATTTGTGTTCCGATACAAGAACCCAAGAACTCATTGATCTGTACAGTTGTTATGTTATCTCAATGCAAGAACCGAAACCTATGGCTGTAACACTCTTATGTAAATGCCATAACAAACGGTCACCCTTCTAAGGAGTGATCTTCCCTAACTTTGAATATTTTTTCTATCTATATCGAACGTCAAGTCACGCTATGAGCATTTCCAATATTCAAATATCTTCTTTACCAATACTTACTAAAGCTTAAAAACAGTAAAAGCCTAAAGGAATTACGTATTTAAATCTCTACTGCTGAACTTTTCTTAGATTCAAATAAACAATGCCTGTATAATTTATTATGTTTAGCCGTATTGAAACAAGTTTAACTAACGCTTTAAAAGGTCAAAGCTAATTCTGTAGTTTTGTACTTCTTTCTAAGTTCTCACAATTGTACCTAGTTCGTTTCATTTGCCACTTCATTTTGTCGGAGTTTTTTACGTCTTTTTAACAGAGATCCCTTAAATGTTTACTGTTATAGACACTGTCTAGTGAACAAATTATTTGATGGTAAGAATAAGAAAAGCCGAACCTAAATGGATCTATTGTCTTCTAGTTTCTTCTATCTTCTGAATTTGCTTCCAATTTCGTTGGTATTGCAGAAATCCTTAAAGAATTTAGACAAGCGACCCAAATCGACCCAAAGTGACCGCGTACAATCAGATAATCGGTTGCTAGTCTCATTTCGATTTGTAGATATAAGTTAAAAAAGTTAAACTTCGAACTGTCAAGTGTAGCTTTTTCATTACCAATCAAATCTACAGTTCGGAAATAAGTCAATAAGATAACGGTTTCCGAATATTTAAGCTGCAGGTACTTACTTGCCTGAATCTAAAAGACTGGGCATCGTTGCTCACTATAGAATAAGAACTATTTTAAAAGATCATATCCTTGATATGCTAATTAAATACAGCTAAATGTTACCTAGGAGATGCGTGTCTACATGGCACTCGATATCATGTAGACACGCATCTCCTTTATATTTCAATGAATAGTTACATATCATAATATTTCAAACAGTACTATTGTGACGTCACATCGCGCTCCTGCGCCGCGAGCCTCGCGACGAGTGACGCACAGCAATGGGCCGTTCCCTCGCGCCCCTCCGCGCCGGCCCTATAAATACAGCGGACACGACGCTTCGTCCCTTTTTCCTCCGGCCAGCACCGCCAATTGAGTACTACCATCATCCGAAGACCTGTGAAGTGCCAACGTCGCCCACGCCCTGGATAATTGTCTCATCTGTTAATCTTAATTGTCAGTTCTTTTTTGTATAACTAAAGCCATCGAATAACTGGAATTATAACGCGAGTTTAAAGTTTCCTGGTGATATTTTTTATTTATTTCCCGTAAGTCAACCTAATTATCTCTCTTTAATTGCTCGGCGAGTGATCGATCCCGGCTACCCCGTGGAAATCAATCACTCGTGCGACATTGGCGCCCAATAGTATTTTTAATTATATTATATATATAATTTTTAAAACGTAAGTTGGCACTTTACAGGTGAGTGAAATAATTTCTTTTTCTCTTGTATATTTTTCTCCTGTGTGTGCATATATTCTGATGTGGTGAATTGCGTACAGGTACAGTTTCTATCTATTTTTGTTGGCCATAAGCAATTTAACTGTGTAAATAACACAACGGTGATTTAATTAACGTCTGTCTAAAATCACGTTTCCACCGCGGGCAGCGTGTTGAGCCGCCAACCGGTTCTAACCGCTTAGCCGTTGAACTAACGAGCCACGTGTTCGCGAAAAAATATTGTGATTCAACCTTTGAGTGACCTTTAAGAAATTTTTTCTTCCTTGACCAATCATCACACCATTGTATAATTTAGTGTACTTCAGCTTTTTTTAGCACGGTATTCGATTTTCTGGCGATATTTTATTTTTTTTTCTAGTGCCGTGTGGTGACGGATTAAGAATACGGATTGTCACCACCCCATATCATCCCATGGGTGTCGTAAGAGCCGACAGAGCAAGTATAATTATGATGCAGAGAACAGCACTGTAAGAGAAGGAAAACTTGATACAAACCCTATACCAACCCGTTTGGCCAGCGTGGTATAGTAGGCCAATTCCTCCTTTCAAAGGAGAGGCCTAGTCCAGCAGTGGACTGTTAAAGGCTGATGATGATGAGTGCCGGCGTAAATACTTAGATTTTCTATTATTGTTTTGTAATAATGGCTTACATTATAAATTTCTCATTATTAACTAAAGCGGAATTAGAATATAGAGACCACAATACGCGGCGTTTCAAAGCCTGACGATCCCCGCAAACAAATCGCTAAACTTTCAGTTAAAACTCCCTCAGAGGATATATTATCTTCACCCTTCCCACCAGAGGAGGATGTGGCAGAAGTGGAAAAGTCGCTATTAAGATCAACTAAACACTTATCTATGTTGGAAGCAAACTATACTTCCGAGCTTCAACAGAAGGTCGAAACCGTGCTGCACCATTGTTTTCATCGACTGAATAGGGTGGATACCGGCAGTCTTGATATTAAAAAAATTGAGTCTGTGTGGAATAAATTTAATGACTTATATGCGAAATTACAATTAATCACGAGAGGTAATTCGCGGTCGGATTGCTCAGTGGCAGAGGGAAACACTTCCTATAATTACGACCGTAAGCTTTTTTCGGAATTAGGTCAATTCAAATTTAACGGTAAATCATGTGTAAGATCCTTTATTGAAAGAATTGATGAATTTATGTCCTGTAGATCTATTCCTCACGACAAGATGTTGTCTTTCGCTTTTGAAATATTTTCGGGTGACGCATTAGTTTGGTATCGTTCTGTTAAAAATAATGTAAAGACTTGGTTAGAACTTAGCCAACTTTTGAAATGAGATTTTAGTCCGCATAACTACGATTATCGGCTTATGACGGAGATTCGTCAGCGCTCACAGGGCGAAAACGAATCAATAACTATTTACGTGGCAAAAATGCACGGTCTGTTTTCGCGACTTAGTTCTCCTATCGCTGATTCGGAGAAGCTAGAAATTTTGCTAAATAATATTAGACCTTGTTACACTAATTGTCTGCTCACTGCAAAGGTTGTTGATGTTGATAGTCTGGTCGAAGTTTGTCGTCTTTTCGAAAATTACCAAAGTCGCAGTAAGCAATTTTCTGAACCCCCTAAAGTTTCAAAGAATACTGTAGCACCTGATCTAGCGTATAATTATCCGTTTTCTAATTTTTCTTCAAACAAAAATGTTTACAATCATAATCACTTCAATAAATATAACTCTGTCGCTGATACATCGAGATACAAGTCTGTACCACAAGTTAACGCCGTATCGAGTACTTCTAATATAAATAAAAAAATTTGCGTGCGTTGTAGATGCAATTCGCACTCATTACGTAATTGCCGTCAACCACACTACCTAATCTGTTTTAAGTGCGGTACAAAGGGTTTCAAGGCGTCAGACTGCCCCAATTGTAAATCTAAGTCGACCCCTACAGTTTCAAAAAACTAGTTAACAAGGATTGTGGAAAATCAAATTATACAACTAATTGTAATAAAACAGAGTGGAATAATTGGTTGGACTTTTTAAAAAAATTCTTTAGTTGCTATCATATATCCTCAATCCGTAATTCTAAAGTAGAATATTTACCTTACGTTACTCTAAAATTAAACGGAATACCTACCACTGGTCTTTTAGATTCTTGATCTTGCGTTACAATTTTAGGTAATAATTTGCATAACTTATTTTTGAAAGACAATGTTTTGGATAAATCGAAACCTTTAAGGTTAATAACAGCTGGCGGCGAACGATTTGAGTCTTTGGGATCGGTGTTTCTACCCTTTGAGTTTCAGGAAAAATTGATTAACTTAGAAGTTCATGTTGTACCTGGGATTCAAAATTCCCTTATCCTTGGCATGGATTTTTGGCGAAGCTTTGGCCTATTTCCTAACAAATTAGAGTCTGTTTTGATTGTGAACAAGTCTGACGCTCAAGTAATGGAGTTGCAGGCAGTTCCCCCTACACATCTTGTTTCCTATGATCATCTTACAGTCGACCAGAGAGCTACCGCTGACAACATTATTTCTAAATTTACCGATATTTCATACGAGAAGCGGGGTCTCGGTTGCACAAATATTATTTCTCATTCAATTGATACAGGTGATTGCCCCCCTATTCGGCAAAAATTTTATCGCATGTCTTCCGATAAACAAAGAACTTTAATAAAGCATCTTGACGACATGCTCTCAGAGGATGTTGTTGAACGATCTGAAAGCCCGTGGTCAAACCCTGTCATTCTGACCCCTAAGAAGAATGGTGAACTGCGTTTCTGTTTGGACAGTCGTAAATTAAATTCCGTTACAAAAAAAGATGCTTATAGCTTGCCTTATATTTCGGAAATTTTAGATAATCTGAGAGATGCTAAATACTTGTCTAGTTAATATTTATAATTTAAATCTTTAATATATAATAATTAATAGTAAATCTTTTTGGCAAACATTAATTAAAGAAGAGGACCGTTGCAAAACAGCCTTTTATATTCCTACGCGTGGCACATTTCAATTCAAAAGAATGCCCTTCGGTCTTACGAATGCGCCAGCTACTCAACAACGATTAGTTGATATTTTATTTTATGGTCCAGAATTTGAAAATAAGGTTTTCTGTTTTATCGATGACATAATCTGTATCACTTCCAGTTTCAACGAGCATATTACTCTTTTATTACGCATTCTTGTTAAACTAAAAAGCGCTAATTTAACAATTAATCTCGAAAAATTTCAATTTTTTAGAGATAAACTAAAATATTTAGGCTATGTTGTCGACTCTAGTGGATTGCATCCCGATCCGGATAAAGTAAATTCAATGAAAAATTATCCCACTCCTTCTAATAGAAAAGAAGTACGTCGTTTTTTAGGCGCAGCCTCGTGGTACAGGCGTTTTATACCGAATTTTAGCTGTATTGCTGCACCCTTAAATAAGTTAACATCTCAAAGTAAAAACGCACCTCCATTCTGTTGGACGACAGAGGCTAATGAGGCGTTTAATAACCTAAAGAATTGTTTGATTTCCTCCTCGGTGTTGGCTTGTCCTGACTACTCGCAACCTTTTGAAATACACTCAAATGCTAGCGATTTTGGACTTGGCGCGATCCTCTGTCAAAGGTTAAATGGTGAGGAAAGAGTCATAGCGTACTATAGCAAATCACTCACTAAGCAAGAAAAAAATTACGGTGCCACAGAGCGCGAAGCCCTGGCTGTTCTATCTGCTATAGAACACTGGCGTTGTTATGTTGAAAATGGTAAAAAGTTTATTGTTTACACAGATCACGCTGCTTTGAAATGGTTCTTGACCTTAAATAACCCGACTGGCCGGTTAGCCAGATGGGGAGTTCGCTTATCTTCCTATAATTTCGAAACACGTCATCGTCGGGGTACCGATAACGTTTTACCTGATTTTCTGTCTCGCTCTTTACCCGTTTCTGCTATTACTAACAATATAAATATAGATATTAATTCTAATCAGAATTTACCAGTTTCTACTAATGATCCTTGGTATTTAAATATCTATAAAGGCTGTTTAAGTTCTCCGACTTCCTTTGTTAACTATCAAGTAATAAACAATAAATTGTATTGTTTTAAAAAAACATTAAACCCTCTCACTAGAGAATTTCAATGGAAAGAGGTTATTCCGTCTGACCAAAGAAATGACATTCTAAGGGAGAATCATTCTTCGCCCACTGCTGGACATCTGGGTATTTTTAAGACATACAAACGTCTCGCACTTAATTACTTTTGGCCTGGTATGTACACTGATGTTGTCAAGTTCGTCAGTTCATGTGAACCTTGTATCACCCATAAACACCAAAATCACCCAAATTTAGGTCTAATGGGAAAACCCAAATCATGTCAAAAGCCCTTTCAGACGATTAGTATTGATTTGATTGGTCCATTGCCTCCCAGCAGGAAACAAAACACTTTTATATTTGTGGTCAGTTGTTGTTTCTCTAAATATTGTTTACTTTTCCCCATTAAACGGGCAACTACAGAAGTGATAACAAAAATTCTTGAGGAAAATGTATTTTTGGTGCATGGAATTCCATCTACTATTGTTTTGGATAACGGTAAACAATTTATTAGCGCAACCTTTAAAAGTATGTTGTCAAAATATAAAATTCCAAATTTGCATTTTACACCGTTGTATACTCCCCACGTTAACTCAGTTGAACGTTACAACAAAACCATTATGACAGCTATTTCAACTATCATAGAATCTGATCATCGAATCTGGGACACTCTAATCACTAAAGTTCAATTCGCCCTTAACTGCGCAGTTAGTGAGGCTACTAGTTATTCTCCTAATTTCCTTGTTTTTGGTAGGGAGGTCATAACATGTGGTTCTCAGTATATTGATAAGGAATTTAATTCCGATATGGTGCTTGAACCACGGGACGGCTATGCCGAAACTAATAATAAAAGTATAAAAACAACAATAAGAATACCTTCTACCTATTCATTGTTTAATTTTTTCAAACGAACGTTTCTAATTTATATTACCGTTTGTAGTAGTGCCTACTATAAATTGATATTTTCTGTGGTGGGTAGCAAATATTTTTTTCTCGTAAACAATACTATTTTTCAAATTGCTGCGCAATTGTGTACTCAAATGTTATGTTGAACATTGTTTTAAAAAATACTAACCATAAACTAAATATATTGTTTTTTTTACCCTGTTGATCAGTGGTTAAAAGTTCGCTCTTAGCTGAGCATACAAGTTCGATTCTCGCATGTGTATTTTCTTTCCGCAAATCTATTTGTTGAAATGCATCTTGATTGGCGTATTGTTTTTCGCCGTGCCTTGTTCTAAAGTTCTGTTGTTATTCTTAATTCTGTATAAATTCCATAATCAAATTGTTATTATAGGTACTTTATAAACGATCATGGTGATTAACCGTGCGTCGCGAGCTCGGAACAGTCGAATAGTACCTACCATTTAGACCGTACCTAGTTGTCGTTATGACGCACGCGCGTTCACTCAGCGACGCGCCGATAAATTAATGCCTAACTAATGACTCACCATTGTTTACATTCAAAAGGTGGTTACTGGTCGTGTTCTAGTTATTAATTAGAGCAAAATATTTATTAATTTCTTTCCTTTGACATTGAGCGGTCCGGTCGTGTCTGCGGCTTGTATTATTTTTGTTCATCTTTACGAAAAATCTGTTGTTATACCTAACTATATTCAAAACGTTTACTTATCTAGTGGCAAAGGCCGAACCCAAGATTTATAAGTCGTAGGGCTAGATCAAGTTTCTTATATCTACAAATCATTATTACCTAATAATTACCCTAAGCGCTTCTCCATAGATTGTAATCTTTAATATTAGGCTATTACACTGGCCTCGGCATTTACATGTAGGTATGTGTGATGAATTATGAATGATAAATGTTTATGTTCAAATTCAGACTGCCGTTGTACGCGTGAAGAATGCAAGCGTGGGTCATTATTATTTAGGTATCCTAATTAGCGTATAGGGTTGTCACTTGTTCAAGGTACTCATGCCCTTGTTTTCTCTAATTTCAGGGAGTATCTTCAGGGCTGCTACGCCCGTTGGGCTAGGGAATTTTCCTTAGGGAAAATCCCGGCCTAACGGGGGGGGGGGGGTGTGACGTCACATCGCGCTCCTGCGCCGCGAGCCTCGCTACGAGTGACGCACAGCAATGGGCCGTTCCCTCGCGCCCCTCCGCGCCGGCCCTATAAATACAGCGGACACGACGCTTCGTCCCTTTTTCCTCCGGCCAGCACCGCCAGTTGAGTACTACCATCATCCGAAGACCTGTGAAGTGCCAACGTCGCCCACGCCCTGGATAATTGTCTCATCTGTTAATCTTAATTGTCAGTTCTTTTTTGTATAACTAAAGCCATCGAATAACTGGAATTATAACGTGAGTTTAAACTTTCCTGGTGATATTTTTTATTTATTTCCCGTAAGTCAACCTAATTATCTCTCTTTAATTGCTCGGCGAGTGATCGATCCCGGCTACCCCGTGGAAATCAATCACTCGTGCGACACTATAATAACTACAAGGTTTGTTACAAAACTTCATCATCTGAGCTAAATACTTAAACATGAAGTGGCTTTACATAAAGTGAGTGTAAAGTTAGTCGATTTAAGTAGTTTGGATCAAGAGGGTCGAAACTACTTAGATATTACTTTAACATTATAATCCACATAATTATTATTATTACAATACGGCGTGTTTTTAACTCATTGCTCAGAAAGTATGTGCTCAGGCCGTGATATAAAAGCTTCCTTAAGCATTTATTTTTTCCAATATAATAAAAAGATACATTCAAATATAGCACTTTCGACAAAATCAAAATTTGATAACACTCGGAGACGGTCGATGCACAAGGTCGATGTACATACTTTATTTCTTCTTCTGCTTTGAGATTACTATACCAAGGTCCCCCTTCTTGCTCGACTTCCTCCGTATAGTCTGGTCTTCTGTATCTTATTTATTACCTACAAACTTGCTTACCCAACGTACACCTCACGTTGCAGTGCTCAGATCTATCTCAGATGGTCTCGTCAGATCTTTAGAAAAATGAAAATATGTTTTAAATTATATTTTGTAAAATTAATGCTGTATGAAGCTTCTACGAGTATATCATGGGCTGAGTACACAATATTCAGGAAAACACTGACTTATGAAACACAGTGTACCTATATATAGTGCGTGCCACGAGAACATAGACTTTTTGTAAACAAACAATTTCTACTAAGTAACTTAGCGACAGTTCTGTCAAAAACAAATTACGTCAAATCCAATTAGCACAACGGTATTTAATTAAGTGTAATTGGAAAGTATTGTGTTAATTGATCGGGTTTTCATCGATATAATTATATGCGCTATAAACAGTGTTTTGTGGTACTGGAACACGACAGACGCCTGGAACGTCAATATACACAGTCAACAGTAAATAAAAAAAATGTGAGTGAATGAAGCAAGAGAGATATGTCAAGATCGTTGCAAATGGCGTTCCGTAGTCTCTGCCTACCCCTCCGGGAAACAGGCGTGAGTCTATGTATGTATGTAAAAAAATGTCAAGAAGAGGTAAGTATAAAGTTAAAGGCAAGCTTATAGTGTCGCAACGCTCATCCTGCGGCCGCCATCTCGAAAAAGCGGGTGCAGAATTGCCGATGGCAAACTATTAGTCACATAGAAGATTCTTTACACCTAATAAAAATAATAAGTAGCGTCTTCTGACGAAGGTTTCCCCGAAATATTATTTAACCGTAACCTCTTCATGGATTTTGTTTAAGTTCATTCAGTCGTTTTCATTCATACACAACGTTCTTCATGCCTAGAAATTTAAGGCGGTGTACTAGCTAGTGGTCTGTAATATTATTCATTTGAGGTAATTTTTTTAATACTTTCGGATAGCTTAGCTATTTTAGCAAATTATTTATTGCCTATGATAAAAAAAATCAAGTCAGTAATAGAGTAACATGTTTGTACTCTATCATTGACATGAATAGCACTCTATTATTGACTTGCATTCACAAAATTACTTACGTGTAAAAAACTACAAAAATCGAGGAATATTCTTCCAGGCAATTCGACCACTTAAACACAAAATCAAATATGTTTATTTTTGTAAAAATAGAACGATTTTGGACACGACAGGAAGTCATAGATAATAAAATGGAAATTCGAATACATAGTAGCATAATTGAGCATTGAAGAAAAGAACGACTGCTCAAAATGTATAAGAGTTCACTAAAGCATAAAATCTCAAACACAACTGTTTGAAACAAAGGTTGTGAAGCCCTGAATGTGTGTTTACAAAACGTCTATCTTCTCGTGGCACCAACTATAGAATTAAACAATCGCAGGTTTATCAGTGTGGCACCGACGGTGGTGCTGCGTGGCGATCTTGGTGCTGGTGGCTGGCACGGCGTGTGTCGCGGGGCCCTTGGCACTGCGCGCGCCCCCCGGAACCCCTCTGCACGAGAGACTGCGCCTCGCAGAACGACTCCTGCATGACACACCGCTCATCGACGGACACAACGACTTGCCATGGAACATTAGGAAGTTTCTACATAACAGGATCAAGGATTTCAAGTAAGTTTTCTTTTTTGTCTTTTAGTTTGCCCTATCAAATTGGCTGCATTTTCCCTGATGGTGTAAGTGTAATCTTATACTCGTAATTATAACCACCACATCAATAGGGTACCTATATGCATGTATTTTTTATATTCTCAACTGATTTTTTACGTAGCTATACATATATAATGTTTGTAAAAGTACAGATATTGAGACATAAAATAAGTCTTGCATTAAATTGCAAATTTAAGTTGATGAAGATGTTTATGCTCATAAACATCTTCATTCGGAAGATTATCCGACTGATCACAAAACTATTTTAGTACAAAAATCATGACATTTTCTAAGTGCCTCCAAAAAGGCAAATAATATAAAAAATACGATGTACCACAAAGCAACTAAATACTAGTTGACACTGCCATTTCCAACGATGACATCAAATTGGATACAACAAATAGCTTTGAATTTTCTAGTTAAAAATTCCACTTTTAGACAATAAATTTTCTTGGCAATAAACTTTCCAACACGAATAATTACTACATTAACAGCTTAGCATAACTTAGCTCATTAATCTATAACAGTAAATATTACAAAAAGAATTTGACCGTATTTGAAAAACATGCCTATTTATTTTTGCTTATGTAACATGACAGTCCTTGCCAGCATTGAGTGATACTTACTGTCCTACAATATTTTTAGATATATTTCATTTGCGTTTATTTTGTAGGTGTTGGTTGATTATAAGAGTTCTCAATGAATACCAGTTTAGTAAAATACAATGTTAAATTCACCAAACAAGTAGATAAAGATAAATTCAGATTTGAGCTTTCACTAAATCTCTACGTCAGAATCTATAGCGAGCATGAGAGCCAAATTCAGTGACGAGAGATTTCAGGCCGTCAAATAAAACAAATGGAGATATGAGCAATCGACAAAGTGCTCTCGAGAGGTAGCGGCGAATCGATACTTTCAGTGCACTATCAAAGTTTTAAACTCGAATTTTTTTTTCGTTGTATTTGCATTTTTTTTGGTGTACAATAAAGAGTTACTTACTTACTTACTTCTAAACTAGTTATCGAAATCTGTACGAGATGAAGCGTAGAGGTAAGTTTCATGTCAAACTTGCGAACAAAACACTATGTAAGAAATCAAAACTCTGGGCTAACTGGAATAGCATAAAGAAATATAATGTTCCTACTTGAGGTTAATGTTGACGGACGTGTTGGCATAACGCCAGCTTGTTGGCGATGCGTGCGGTGCGAGATTCGATTCAGTTGCGAGTATTTGTATTTTTTCTGGTTTCAGTTCATACGAAGCCAAATCTAAATCCTACTATTTACATTTCCCATTGTGTAAACGCAAAAATAAGCTAAACATTAATGTTATTACTTAAGTACAAGAGTTATTTCTCCGAGAGGAGTGAACCGAAACAAATCTGAACGTAAACGTTTTTATTGCGCGCTTTGTTAACAAATCATATCCGCGTGGTGGAATTGAATGCGTTTCGGCTGCAAAATGTATTCTGAGAACCTGAAGGCAATGTATCAATATTGGAGAGTTGTTCATTTACGGTATTACGGTATATCAATAGTGTCTATAGGTCGGTACATATCGGTAGTTTGAAAACACCCAATTAATTACAATTAGCGTGTGCCCTAGTGTAGTTGATGCGTGGCAGTTATGATAATTGATGTATTTGCGTAGTTTCGACGAGGACCTGCGGACGATCTCCCCGTGCGCGACGAGCTCTTGGAGCCACACGGACCTACCGCGACTCAAGCAAGGCCGCGTCGCCGCGCAGGTGAGCACATTCCTCAAACCACACAATTTAATTAATCGTGCATTGAATAAAGTAGGTCATTCCATAATCCCCCGACAAAATTAATACCTATCTCACGGCTTGGACGGTTTTGCGAAGGGAAATTAAACGAATAATATAGATTTTAATGTTACCGTAGTCTTATAAGAAAACTGAATAACAGCGTCCGGATTTGCCGTGGTTGGATTTAATATCTTAGTTTAAATAACGTTCACTTTTTACTTTGTAACAGAAATTTAATCAATATAGGTATATTATACGATACATTAAAACATATAAATACATAGATCCATAATAAAGGAATATATATATGTCTATATAGTGCGTATAATAATGAATACTTTTATATATGAGATTGCAGTCTCTCACTCATAGAAAAATCGTATTAGAGCTTCGACGAAAAATAATAGTCCCCTGCTGAGAACATAAAGATTTTATCAGAAAGTTGACAAACGACTACGAGTACAGTGAGCTTGTTTGCTAATTTAGTAGATAGTGCGAATATGAACAATATGTCAATTTGTAATTTTGCTGATAGCGCGAAACACAACACACTAAACTAGTAGCCACAGGGATAAATTCTCATAACTCAATGTCAAGTGAAATTGAGATATCCATTATCTTGTTAAATATCTTGCGGTACTTTAATTATCATCAACGGCAATGTCTAGGAAAGTTATGTATAGATATACAGGTGTTCCTAAATTAACGCATTATTTGAATTAGCTACCATTCATGCAGTAGTTATATGTGAGCAACATTTAATAAACAAAATACAGCTGAAGGTTTATGGTTAGTGCAAGTGAAAAGCTAAAACCTGCCTTACTTGTTAAGCAACATCACAAAAATAATAATGGGTTGGTGACCGCAGTGCCAAAATTTCATATGATATGGTCGGAATAGTGTTATAACTTCATCGACTATGAACTAAATACACTGGCGTTCCATTTAAGTGGAATTATGAACATGAGAAAAGCAAAATAATACTAAGCGGTGAAACTCATTATAACCTTGATGGCTTTTTGTGCAAAGCGATGGAAGCCTTTTGCCTTATGTGCTATTCCATAAATAACCCTATTATGACTCAATGAAAAACTACTATAAAAGATCTCAATCTTGCGTTAGTTTTGGGATATCCTACATAATAGGTAATTCAGAGTGACGATTGTTTAAGAATGGCCAAACCTATTTTCACGAATTTAAAAAGATATGCCTATTCAAAATGCATAAAAGTTGCACATTTAAAGACAAGACGTGTAGTTTCAAGCCTCAATTAAATGTAAACCACGTACCTAAGTACGTGAACAATTTGCTTTCTAATCTCAGAATAAAAAATCTAAAGCTGCTGTAATACCGAAAGAGTTGTTCGGTGTGCCAGGCCACTGAGTCAAATTGATAGCTTTACAACTTAACTGCAAGAGAGAGCAAAAAAGTATACTTGAAAATAACAAAATCTTACAGTTGTTGCTAGAAAAGAAATTATTTTATATTAACAATGTGTTCAGTAGGTGTACAGGACGAAGGGACATTAAATAATATCGTCCCTTTATTGGTAAAACCGATTATCTACCGAAAACTAAACTTGTGGCAATAATGATTTAAAAGTTTGACAGAATAATTATGTAACTAAATTACATATATCTTACCTGCAATCATGTAATTATAATAAAAAAAATAATAAAGTATGTTTGTAAATCATAAACATAGAAGTACTTCATTGATAATGCTTGAAAAAATGCCAAACACTATCTTCAGGGAGGTTATTTATTTGTTTTTCCCTGAATAACGACTTAAGCATATATATCATTAATTAAATCACTTGGAGCTTATCTTATAGCTTCACCGTAACCTTCCAAAAAAAGTAATAAGATACCAAAAGAATTGTGGTAGACTATCTGCAAAATGTTCATACAACGAACTACAGCAAGCCTGGTCTATTTTTATAATATATATACATAATTACAAAAATACCAAGAAATCATTACTTACATGATAGTAAACACTGAATAAAGTAGGAAAATAATAAGAATGATATTATATTAATAATAATAATAAAACCCCTCTGGGGCAGTCGTTAACCTCATCATGAGACTAAGCAATCTCAGAGGGCAGAGTAACAGCTTTCAAATATCACCTTTATCTTGTGATGATGATATATATATCACAGGATAGAAAGACAGCTTACAAACCGCAGGGCAGCTTTGTCGCGAGCTGAATGTGTGTGGTGACACTGCGGTCCCGATTGCTTCAGAGGATCGGTCAGGGCCTCGTCTCCGGCTTGCCTTTATTGGCTGGTTGGAGTGGATTACCAAGAGTGCCAGCAGGACCCTCGACTCTGGCTTGCCTTGGTCGGCCGGCCAGAGGGAAGCCGCAAGAGCTATTTGCGGGGGGGTGGAAGTGTCATTGTCAAGGGCGTAATTACGGGGAAACCCGCTCCGGGTCTCCGTTGTCATGAGGCCCGTGATGGCGAAACCTGTGCCGCACCGCTCTACACCCCTAGCCGCTCACACCGGTCCGGTGTTGCCCTCTTGTTACCTTTATGGTAGAGTTTGTTTGCCTTGGCGGCTATCTAGAGAGGGCCCATCCAGTGAGTTGACGGGTCACCGCCTGCCCCTTTTCGACATACTATTAGAGTATTAAGAGAAGTTACCGTTTCCATCCATAGTGTTCACCTAGACCAATCCATTAAACACCCATCCCAATAGCCCAGATTAATTAGGTTCCACACAAGTAGCAATAGTCTTGCACCTGCTGCGGCTAATCCGTGACTGCACTTAATAGTGCAGTTATGGAGGCGCCTCAGCAGGTATCCCATCACATTATAGATTAAAAATTTCTGCGCGTTGGACCTATGTCTCCGTGTACGCCTGCCAAAGGGCCGGTTATTCTTTTAATATCAAAGGTTAAAAGAATAGCCGTGATAGAGAAACAAATAATAATAATAATAATAATAATAATCATTTATTTCGGGAACATTCCATATTCATACAAATACAATTAGTAACTAAAACACAGAACAAAATACATTAGTGACCTTAACATTCGGAAATTAAAATTAGCACTCTGCCTAATTCAAAAACATTCCCTCGGCATCGGGACCGCAGCAATTTTTACGGGACCAGTGCATCCGGAATGGAAAGTCTGGTTTCAATATATCTTTTTCCTGCAATATTGAGAAGGATGCTATTGGGGCTTCTATGCATTCTACTCAACAAAGATGCAGTCCTCTTGCGTATGATCGCTTCAAAGCTGTCTATGTTTGCCTCAGCAAACATACTTGACGCGCTACAAAACAGCGGAAGCCCCAATAGTACCCGGACTGCGTTATTGTATTGCACGCGAAGAGCCTTGTAGGTATTCTGCGTATATCTGAGCCACAGGCTGCAGGTGTAAAAAATCTGGCAGTATGCCTTAAACATAGTAATTTTAACTTCCTTAGTACACCTAGCAAACTTGCGGACCAGCATATTGCATCGAACCGACGCCCTTCGTTCCCTCTCTACATCAATATCATCACCTAGGTCCTCATCTAAAAGGTGTCCTAGGTATTTAAACTGTGACACCCTTTTCAGTGCCACCCTATAAATGTAAAGCGTCGGGAACGCCTCAGGTTTTCTGCAACTTATTCGAAAACCCATGGCCTCGCTTTTCCTGACATTGTAAAGTAGGCCATGAGCAGTGGCATTTTGTTCACACACTGTAAGCAAACGTCGGAGCGTATCAACAGAGGGGCTCAGCAATGCCATATCATCCGCGTAGCTGATACTGTTGATAGTCTTACCATCAACAGAGTATTCGACACCAGTGCTACTGAGCTCCTCGATCAGCTGATCGATGTATAGACTGAAAAGCGCTGGGGACGTCACCCCTCCTTGCCTCACACCACACCTCAGCCCATACTCGCCAGACAATGCACCCGACCATCTAACCTGATTTATTTGGTGGCCATACGAGTACTGGAGGAGGCCGAAAAGCTCATGAGGTATGGATTTCTCCCGCAATTTTGACCAAAAGATGTCATAATTAACCAGGTCAAAAGCCTTGGAGAGGTCCAAAAAGCAGCATACACAGGCGTGTTTCTATCTGTATAGTACCTAACAGTGTGTTTGAGTGCCAGAATAGCAGTTTCGGTCGATAACCCTGCTCTAAAGCCGAACTGAGAATCATGTGGTTTAAGCTGCTCAGTCATTCTACGCTCAATCACACAATCAAGAACCTTGACTATTACAGTCGCTATGGATATAGGCCTATAGTTATCCTTGTCTGCCGCATCCTTGCTTTTACTCTTGACGATTGGTACAACTATTGTTCTCATCAGTTCTGTTGGTAAATAGGAATGCCGCACACAAAAGTTAAATAGCATAGATAACACCCTAAGCAAATGCCGACCAGCATGTTGCAGAATCTCCAGCACCTGAGGCCATCATGTCCTGGAGATTTACCCCTGGTCATAGATTTAACATTTTTTTTATTTCTTTTGCTGATATATTCAGTGGAATTACAGACGCTCGCCCCTCGTCTCCCAACAAGGCGGACGCCGCGATAATTTAGGTTACGCAACAATGAGTATAGGTACGTATGTATGTATGTAGGTATGTGCAAAGGTACACATCAGCTGACGGTGAGTCTGCCCTCGACTCGTTACCGGCACCACAGTATGGCGCGCTTCTCAACCTTATTATTATGTAACTTATATCATTAATATATTTATTTATTTAATTAACTTTATGCAACTAAGTATGTGTATATATATATTTTTTTATTAATTAGATAATCTGTATATATAAATTAATATTACACCTCTGCCTACCCTTTCAGGGATACAGGCGTGAGTCTATAAAAAAAATATATAAATCACTACACAATACACATTCCCTGATACACCTCACACGGATTGCATGTTGTGATCGGCACGGCGATGGTTGCACATCCGGGATGTCTAGAAGGGGCTGGAAGAATACCAGCGTCCGGTATGCACTAGCATCACTGGACATAGTGCTGATCCAGCCACCTCTTTTGGCCAGCGATGGGACACATCCTCACCATATTATATTGTAATTGCTTTTTTTTGTTTTTTGTCTCTTTTTTTTTATTTTCTTCTTTTATATAAATGTTCTAATACCTACTACTATTTGTTGTACCTATATACTTGTACCTGTATGTACCTGCCTACTTATTTTCTATTGTGTGTCCTATGTGCTATTACAAAATATTTTTTTCTTTTCTTTTCTTTTCTCTACATGATATCATGCGTGACACGTTCCTGACTGATGTCAACTTGGCGCGGCGTTACCGTAAAATGACTTCTAAACATATCTGCATTTTCTCCAGGTTCAGTCACGCCGTCGACATTCATAGGAACTGCAGGTCTTGGGTTTAATCTTTGAGTGGCTTTCCACAAATTTTGAAAATTCTTATTTTTATGCTCAGTTGCCCAAATTTTTCATTTTAATTTGCTCCTTATTGTTCTGGCAATATTTTTATCTCTGCTTAAAAATCTTTCACGTGTCTTTAATTTCTGTAACTATCAACCCAGTGTGAGGTTTACTATCCCACACCCAGTTCAGAAAAGACCTTCTAGCATTACTATGAGCGGCTCTGACATATCTATTCCATCCTATGACAGTGCGTTGTTTTCTACCAACTCTCACTGCACTAAAACTGTGTACTGCTGCTTCCCGGAGCCGCACACTCCTTATTTATTTTCATATTCATACATTGCAGCATAATCTCAACATTAGTCTTGGTTTTAGCTGAAAATATGTATGTATAAATATCACCATACACTTCGGTGAAAAACAACTATTTAAGCATAGTTGCTTTTACTTGTATTTAAATCTAAACGATACGATCTCTGATGTTGCGGAAAAACAAATAAAGCTGCTTAATCTCTTTTAATTGAATTAAAATCTGCACAAGTGCGAAGGATTATTTCTGTTAAAAGCAAGTAGTACTTACTTTCTTTTTAATGTGTAAGATTCTAAGTACTTTTGTTACGTCTACACGTAATAATTTTACTTAAGAAAATAAAAGAAACAAATTATAAAAATAATAATTTATTTTGTAAGGCCATTAAGTGGGTTCGCTACCCTAGTTTTATAACTACCTTGCACTGACACGGACAGAATCTTACGCTCCTGCTATAAACGTCTCAGCTCGTACACTCCTCGTAGCCGGCAGTCTGGTTAGCAGCAGAGCGGCTCCAGCCAAGCAGAAAGGGTGAACTTAAAACCCTGAAATCAGGTACGGGTGGACAATGAGTTATTGTCCGAACTTGCTTCGTGACTGCAGAAAGGCGGTAATTGCGAAGCTACTGATCTGCCGAATTTTAATGTAGGAATCAGTGATCTAAGGTGCGGCAGTCACGGCTTATAGCAAAGCGGAAGGACTCACAATCTATGTACACAGAAAATTCTAGCATAAATTATAAAGCAAAAATATAGGTACATTGAAAAGTCAAATAAATTCGGTGAGGTGAATTCTACGTAGATGATTATTATGATACAAATAGCACAATGTATGCAAAAGCACTAGTATAATTTAACAGGCGTAATTACGTTACAATATGTCTACAAAACCACTATATTTGCTTACAATCCGTTATAAAGATGTAAAAGCCAATAAAAGCACAACCTACCCGATCACGGGGTTATAATTCACTTAATATAATTTACTTAGAATTTATTTATCCGTGTGGTGACGGATTAAGAATTCGAATTGTCACCACCCCATATCATCCCATGGGTGTCGTAAGAGCCGACAGAGGGAGCATATTATGCAGAGAATAGCACTGTAAGAGAAGGAAAACTTGATACAAACCCTATACCAACCCGCTTGGCCAGCGTGGTATAGTAGGCCAATTCCTCCTTTCAAAGGAGAGGCCTAGTCCAGCAGTGGACTATTAAAGGCTGATGATGATGATTTAGACTTGCAATAGGCACTTTTCACAGAGTGGTAATTATAGCTAGGAGTGTTTAGGTAAATACGGTTTTTAAAATCAATATTCGACAGATGATATATTGTCACTGAGCGTGCGTACAGCGGCCGACAGCTCAAGGCAGGAAGTGAAAGGCATCGGCGATCGGCGCGCGCGCCGGGCTGCCGAGTCCCGGCCACTAGACGCGAGTTTATCTATATCAAAAATAATTATAAGCGGCTGTTTGTTTGTTGAAGTTGACTTTTGTAGTTATTATTGTAATTAATTTTACAAGGTACTACGTTAGGATTTATTGTTTAGGTTTAAGATTAGGTTAGGTTTAAGATGTTATGTTTAGTATCAATTTCATAGAATAATTTAATTTATATATGTAATAATAGGTTCGACTTGTAGATCGTAGCTCATGTGTATTTATAAGTTTCTAATTACAGCAATGTAACAGTACCCCCCTTCCCAGATAAGGATTTTTCCTAGGTAGAAAAATCCGTAAAAGCTAACACCGAATTACACTATGAGGACTATGAAGACATTAACTTTAACTTAAGGTCTTTTATGTGCCAAGCTCCTATATTGCGACCATTCATGTCCTCCAACACGTAGACGAGTGGTGACCTTTTTTCGGCAACTTTGTACTTTTCGAATTTAGGGACAAATTTTTTACTAAAACGTGCTCCTTTATCGCTTTGAAAGAAACAGCGCTTCCAAACAACGTCGCCTACATTAAATTCGACATGTTTACGCCGCAAATTATAACGATCACACGATTTTTGATGATTGTGCCAAAGAGTAGCTTGTACTTTATTAAATATTCCAGCTAAGTGACCCAAATTCTCACCATATACATCACAAGGTAGGAACAAAATCTCATTACTGTTATCATTTTCAACATAATGTGAACCGCAAGTGACTAGCTCCCTTCCATGCACCAAGAAAGTAGGTGTGAAACCTGTAACCTCATTCACTGAATTATTTATAGCGAATTGGATCTTAGGTAAATTAAGGTCCCAACTTCTGTGGTCGTCATTAACGAAAGTCGATATAGATGTGATTATCGTCCTATTGTACCTCTCTACGTTATTAATTTGAGGAGTATATTTGGGAGTGAAATGCACGTTAGGAACCTTATATTTATTTAAGTGTGCTTCCATCTCACGTCCTGCAAATTGTGTTCCAGCAGTGGGAATATTAGACAGTATTTAGAGAAGCAGCAGTTAACTACAAGAATGAAACTATTTTGCTTCCTGCTAATAGGTAAGGGACCAACAAGGTCTATGGAAAGTGTTTGAAATTGGAACTGTCTTTAGGACGCCCCATCTTTCCTAGAGTAGTATGAGCTGGATGCTTGTAGGCTAAGCACGTACAACATTCGCCAACAAATCTAACTACATCCGCATACATGCCTGGCCAGTAATATTTTAAAATAAGGCGTTTATAGGTCTTAAATATTCCCAAATGCGCAGCTGTTGGTTCGGAGTGGTTGTCACTAATAACCTGGTCACGTAACTCCTGTGGGATGACTTCCTTCCAATCGAATTCAGAGGTGAGCCGATTTTTATTTTTCATATATCGATATAAAATATTTCCCTCAACTCTATAGTTAGGATAATTTGATTGGGAGTTAATACATCCGTTGAAGATATTTAGATACCAGGTATCTGTAGTAGTGGTAGGTGCGACTGTTGGAGTTCCCAGGGCATTAACTGGCACACATCTAGACGGCATCCGGTATAATATTATCCTTGCCTCGGCGGTGTTTGACTTCGAAGTCGAAAGCGGAAAGTCTCACACCCCAACGAGCGAGGCGACCGGTAGGGTTAGAGAGAGACAAAAACCATTTAAGCGCCAAATGGTCGGTATATACCGTAAAAATCTTACCGTTTTCAAGATAGCAACGCCAATGTTCTAACGCGACAAGCACAGCCAGAGCCTCCCTTTCGGTAACGCTATACTTTCGCTCAGCGCCACTGAGAGATCTACTCATGTATGCTATCGGATGTTCCTCACCGTTTATTGTTTGCGAGAGCATAGCGCCTACGCCGAAATTACTCGCGTCTGTATGAACATCAAAACTGTAATCTAAGTTAGGACAAGCTAGTACTGGTGCATTTACTAAATATGTCTTTAGGTCGTGAAAAGCTTTGTCAGCTTCAGGAGTCCATTCAAAAGGAGGTGCCTTCTTTGCACTAGTGGCGATCGGCGCGCGCGCCGGGCTGCCGAGCCCCGGCCACTAGACACGAGTTTATCTATATCAAAAAGAATTATAAGCGGCTGTTTGTTTGTTGAAGTTGACTTTTGTAGTTATTATTGTAATTAATTTTACAAGGTACTACGTTAGGATTTATTGTTTAGGTTTAAGATTAGGTTAGGTTTAAGATGTTATGTTTAGTATCCACTTCATAGAATAATTTAATTTATATATGTAATAATAGGTTCGACTTGTAGATCGTAGCTCATGTGTATTTATAAGTTTCTAATTACAGCAATGTAACAGTACCCCCCTTCCCAGATAAGGATTTTTCCTAGGTAGAAAAATCCGTAAAAGCTAACACCGAATTACACTATGAGGACTATGAAGACATTAACTTTAACTTAAGGTCTTTTATGTGCCAAGCTCCTATATTGCGACCATTCATGTCCTCCAACACGTAGACGAGTGGTGACCTTTTTTCGGCAACTCTGTACTTTTCGAATTTAGGGGCAAATTTTTTACTAAAACGTGCTCCTTTATCGCTTTGAAAGAAACAGCGCTTCCAAACAACGTCGCCTACATTAAATTCGACATGTTTACGCCGCAAATTATAACGATCACACGATTTTTGATGATTGTGCCAAAGAGTAGCTTGTACTTTATTAAATATTCCAGCTAAGTGACCCAAATTCTCACCATATACATCACAAGGTAGGAACAAAATCTCATTACTGTTATCATTTTCAACATAATGTGAACCGCAAGTGACTAGCTCCCTTCCATGCACCAAGAAAGTAGGTGTGAAACCTGTAACCTCATTCACTGAATTATTTATAGCGAATTGGATCTTAGGTAAATTAAGGTCCCAACTTCTGTGGTCGTCATTAACGAAAGTCGATATAGATGTGATTATCGTCCTATTGTACCTCTCTACGTTATTAATTTGAGGAGTATATTTGGGAGTGAAATGCACGTTAGGAACCTTATATTTATTTAAGTGTGCTTCCATCTCACGTCCTGCAAATTGTGTTCCAGCAGTGGGAATATTAGACAGTATTTAGAGAAGCAGCATTTAACTACAAGAATGAAACTATTTTGCTTCCTGCTAATAGGTAAGGGACCAACAAGGTCTATGGAAAGTGTTTGAAATTGGAACTGTCTTTAGGACGCCCCATCTTTCCTAGAGTAGTATGAGCTGGATGCTTGTAGGCTAAGCACGTACAACATTCGCCAACAAATCTAACTACATCCGCATACATGCCTGGCCAGTAATATTTTAAAATAAGGCGTTTATAGGTCTTAAATATTCCCAAATGCGCAGCTGTTGGTTCGGAGTGGTTGTCACTAATAACCTGGTCACGTAACTCCTGTGGGATGACTTCCTTCCAATCGAATTCAGAGGTGAGCCGATTTTTATTTTTCATATATCGATATAAAATATTTCCCTCAACTCTATAGTTAGGATAATTTGATTGGGAGTTAATACATCCGTTGAAGATATTTAGATACCAGGTATCTGTAGTAGTGGTAGGTGCGACTGTTGGAGTTCCCAGGGCATTAACTGGCACACATCTAGACGGCATCCGGTATAATATTATCCTTGCCTCGGCGGTGTTTGACTTCGAAGTCGAAAGCGGAAAGTCTCACACCCCAACGAGCGAGGCGACCGGTAGGGTTAGAGAGAGACAAAAACCATTTAAGCGCCAAATGGTCGGTATATACCGTAAAAATCTTACCGTTTTCAAGATAGCAACGCCAATGTTCTAACGCGACAAGCACAGCCAGAGCCTCCCTTTCGGTAACGCTATACTTTCGCTCAGCGCCACTGAGAGATCTACTCATGTATGCTATCGGATGTTCCTCACCGTTTATTGTTTGCGAGAGCATAGCGCCTACGCCGAAATTACTCGCGTCTGTATGAACATCAAAACTGTAATCTAAGTTAGGACAAGCTAGTACTGGTGCATTTACTAAATATGTCTTTAGGTCGTGAAAAGCTTTGTCAGCTTCAGGAGTCCATTCAAAAGGAGGTGCCTTCTTTGCACTAGTGGCGATCGGCGCGCGCGCCGGGCTGCCGAGCCCCGGCCACTAGACACGAGTTTATCTATATCAAAAAGAATTATAAGCGGCTGTTTGTTTGTTGAAGTTGACTTTTGTAGTTATTATTGTAATTAATTTTACAAGGTACTACGTTAGGATTTATTGTTTAGGTTTAAGATTAGGTTAGGTTTAAGATGTTATGTTTAGTATCCACTTCATAGAATAATTTAATTTATATATGTAATAATAGGTTCGACTTGTAGATCGTAGCTCATGTGTATTTATAAGTTTCTAATTACAGCAATGTAACAGTACCCCCCTTCCCAGATAAGGATTTTTCCTAGGTAGAAAAATCCGTAAAAGCTAACACCGAATTACACTATGAGGACTATGAAGACATTAACTTTAACTTAAGGTCTTTTATGTGCCAAGCTCCTATATTGCGACCATTCATGTCCTCCAACACGTAGACGAGTGGTGACCTTTTTTCGGCAACTCTGTACTTTTCGAATTTAGGGGTAAATTTTTTACTAAAACGTGCTCCTTTATCGCTTTGAAAGAAACAGCGCTTCCAAACAACGTCGCCTACATTAAATTCGACATGTTTACGCCGCAAATTATAACGATCACACGATTTTTGATGATTGTGCCAAAGAGTAGCTTGTACTTTATTAAATATTCCAGCTAAGTGACCCAAATTCTCACCATATACATCACAAGGTAGGAACAAAATCTCATTACTGTTATCATTTTCAACATAATGTGAACCGCAAGTGACTAGCTCCCTTCCATGCACCAAGAAAGTAGGTGTGAAACCTGTAACCTCATTCACTGAATTATTTATAGCGAATTGGATCTTAGGTAAATTAAGGTCCCAACTTCTGTGGTCGTCATTAACGAAAGTCGATATAGATGTGATTATCGTCCTATTGTACCTCTCTACGTTATTAATTTGAGGAGTATATTTGGGAGTGAAATGCACGTTAGGAACCTTATATTTATTTAAGTGTGCTTCCATCTCACGTCCTGCAAATTGTGTTCCAGCAGTGGGAATATTAGACAGTATTTAGAGAAGCAGCAGTTAACTACAAGAATGAAACTATTTTGCTTCCTGCTAATAGGTAAGGGACCAACAAGGTCTATGGAAAGTGTTTGAAATTGGAACTGTCTTTAGGACGCCCCATCTTTCCTAGAGTAGTATGAGCTGGATGCTTGTAGGCTAAGCACGTACAACATTCGCCAACAAATCTAACTACATCCGCATACATGCCTGGCCAGTAATATTTTAAAATAAGGCGTTTATAGGTCTTAAATATTCCCAAATGCGCAGCTGTTGGTTCGGAGTGGTTGTCACTAATAACCTGGTCACGTAACTCCTGTGGGATGACTTCCTTCCAATCGAATTCAGAGGTGAGCCGATTTTTATTTTTCATATATCGATATAAAATATTTCCCTCAACTCTATAGTTAGGATAATTTGATTGGGAGTTAATACATCCGTTGAAGATATTTAGATACCAGGTATCTGTAGTAGTGGTAGGTGCGACTGTTGGAGTTCCCAGGGCATTAACTGGCACACATCTAGACGGCATCCGGTATAATATTATCCTTGCCTCGGCGGTGTTTGACTTCGAAGTCGAAAGCGGAAAGTCTCACACCCCAACGAGCGAGGCGACCGGTAGGGTTAGAGAGAGACAAAAACCATTTAAGCGCCAAATGGTCGGTATATACCGTAAAAATCTTACCGTTTTCAAGATAGCAACGCCAATGTTCTAACGCGACAAGCACAGCCAGAGCCTCCCTTTCGGTAACGCTATACTTTCGCTCAGCGCCACTGAGAGATCTACTCATGTATGCTATCGGATGTTCCTCACCGTTTATTGTTTGCGAGAGCATAGCGCCTACGCCGAAATTACTCGCGTCTGTATGAACATCAAAACTGTAATCTAAGTTAGGACAAGCTAGTACTGGTGCATTTACTAAATATGTCTTTAGGTCGTGAAAAGCTTTGTCAGCTTCAGGAGTCCATTCAAAAGGAGGTGCCTTCTTTGCACTAGTGGCGATCGGCGCGCGCGCCGGGCTGCCGAGCCCCGGCCACTAGACACGAGTTTATCTATATCAAAAAGAATTATAAGCGGCTGTTTGTTTGTTGAAGTTGACTTTTGTAGTTATTATTGTAATTAATTTTACAAGGTACTACGTTAGGATTTATTGTTTAGGTTTAAGATTAGGTTAGGTTTAAGATGTTATGTTTAGTATCCACTTCATAGAATAATTTAATTTATATATGTAATAATAGGTTCGACTTGTAGATCGTAGCTCATGTGTATTTATAAGTTTCTAATTACAGCAATGTAACAGTACCCCCCTTCCCAGATAAGGATTTTTCCTAGGTAGAAAAATCCGTAAAAGCTAACACCGAATTACACTATGAGGACTATGAAGACATTAACTTTAACTTAAGGTCTTTTATGTGCCAAGCTCCTATATTGCGACCATTCATGTCCTCCAACACGTAGACGAGTGGTGACCTTTTTTCGGCAACTCTGTACTTTTCGAATTTAGGGGCAAATTTTTTACTAAAACGTGCTCCTTTATCGCTTTGAAAGAAACAGCGCTTCCAAACAACGTCGCCTACATTAAATTCGACATGTTTACGCCGCAAATTATAACGATCACACGATTTTTGATGATTGTGCCAAAGAGTAGCTTGTACTTTATTAAATATTCCAGCTAAGTGACCCAAATTCTCACCATATACATCACAAGGTAGGAACAAAATCTCATTACTGTTATCATTTTCAACATAATGTGAACCGCAAGTGACTAGCTCCCTTCCATGCACCAAGAAAGTAGGTGTGAAACCTGTAACCTCATTCACTGAATTATTTATAGCGAATTGGATCTTAGGTAAATTAAGGTCCCAACTTCTGTGGTCGTCATTAATGAAAGTCGATATAGATGTGATTATCGTCCTATTGTACCTCTCTACGTTATTAATTTGAGGAGTATATTTGGGAGTGAAATGCACGTTAGGAACCTTATATTTATTTAAGTGTGCTTCCATCTCACGTCCTACAAATTGTGTTCCAGCAGTGGGAATATTAGACAGTATTTAGAGAAGCAGCAGTTAACTACAAGAATGAAACTATTTTGCTTCCTGCTAATAGGTAATGGACCAATAAGGTCTATGGAAAGTGTTTGAAATTGGAACTGTCTTTAGGACGCCCCATCTTTCCTAGAGTAGTATGAGCTGGATGCTTGTAGGCTAAGCACGTACAACATTCGCCAACAAATCTAACTACATCCGCATACATGCCTGGCCAGTAATATTTTAAAATAAGGCGTTTATAGGTCTTAAATATTCCCAAATGCGCAGCTGTTGGTTCGGAGTGGTTGTCACTAATAACCCGGTCACGTAACTCCTGTGGGATGACTTCCTTCCAATCGAATTCAGAGGTGAGCCGATTTTTATTTTTCATATATCGATATAAAATATTTCTCTCAACTCTATAGTTAGGATAATTTGATTGGGAGTTAATACATCCGTTGAAGATATTTAGATACCAGGTATCTGTAGTAGTGGTAGGTGCGACTGTTGGAGTTCCCAGGGCATTAACTGGCACACATCTAGACGGCATCCGGTATAATATTATCCTTGCCTCGGCGGTGTTTGACTTCGAAGTCGAAAGCGGAAAGTCTCACACCCCAACGAGCGAGGCGACCGGTAGGGTTAGAGAGAGACAAAAACCATTTAAGCGCCAAATGGTCGGTATATACCGTAAAAATCTTACCGTTTTCAAGATAGCAACGCTAATGTTCTAACGCGACAAGCACAGCCAGAGCCTCCCTTTCGGTAACGCTATACTTTCGCTCAGCGCCACTGAGAGATCTACTCATGTATGCTATCGGATGTTCCTCACCGTTTATTGTTTGCGAGAGCATAGCGCCTACGCCGAAATTACTCGCGTCTGTATGAACATCAAAACTGTAATCAAAGTTAGGACAAGCTAGTACTGGTGCATTTACTAAATAGGTCTTTAGGTCGTGAAAAGCTTTGTCAGCTTCAGGAGTCCATTCAAAAGGAGGTGCCTTCTTTGCACTAGTGGCGATCGGCGCGCGCGCCGGGCTGCCGAGCCCCGGCCACTAGACACCAGTTTATCTATATCAAAAAGAATTATAAGCGGCTGTTTGTTTGTTGAAGTTGACTTTTGTAGTTATTATTGTAATTAATTTTACAAGGTACTACGTTAGGATTTATTGTTTAGGTTTAAGATTAGGTTAGGTTTAAGATGTTATGTTTAGTATCCACTTCATAGAATAATTTAATTTATATATGTAATGATAGGTTCGACTTGTAGATCGAAGCTCATGTGTATTTATAAGTTTCTAATTACAGCAATGTAATACTTTCCAATAATTCAGCAAAACCAGAATCATTTAAATTATTTTAATTTGTATTAGTACAATGCTACAGTATGTTCAAAGTGTAAGCAGATTGCAACTAAAATAAGATATGAAACTGAATGTGTTTTTGATTGCAAAGCTTAAAAAAAATCGTACAGATATAAGACTTTAGCTGTTATTGAATGCAGATGTTACCTAAAAGCTTGTATTATAATTGTTTTTTTGCGTATCTATCTCGTAAACTATGCATCGTATCGAAAAATCGGTTTTACTTGTAGATAGAGCTCAAAAAGTTGAGTAGATTGGTGTAAATAACTCATTTTTGAAAAAAAAGCGTAGATAATCGGTTTTACCAATAAAGGGACGATATATAAAGCAAGTTATAAAACATATCTGCAGCTTCTCTTCATAACTAATATCTGTACCTATATAACTTTGTAATCAATCACTCTACTAATGCACCAGGGATTATTCTAACAACTGTGGTTACAAACTGTAAATATAAGCAGTAGCGAGTGTAGATCAGAATAAATAAGCTGACATCTCTACTTATCTCTCATTCCATATTTACGTTGAATGCAGTGCAGTGTAGTCGACTATACTTCGTGCAGATATTTTCGCCATATAAACCATTTATCATTAGCTGCGAAGATACATTCTCACATTGTTTCCAAATTATATGTATTAATCGCAGTATCAGATACGATACGATGAGCTGAAACCGAAACGATAATGAGATAATTGTTTCAAATCGATCGCACATTTCCACCAGATTGAAGCAATATGTTTGTTTAACATACGTTTGTTGATACAGTTACTCTGGCAAAACGAGTTAACCGTCCGTTGCCTCACGTTTTCCATCACTGATTCCATTATGAAATCTTTGTCAGTTCTCCATATCTGCGGTATTTGATATTCCGAGAGCGCACTGGACAATTCGTGCGTGATATTTAATCAGCTGTGTGTCAAAGTGATGCTCTGTCGACAGTTCTGGGCGGCGTACGTGCCTTGCGACGCTCAGCACCGGGAAGTACCATCCGCAGCTCATACTGTGCACCTCCGCCGACGGTAAGATCAAGCTTCTACTAAACAATAACAATCTTATTTCCTTTTTTGTTGCTTTTGAAATCGAACCCAACATGACGCTCTTTTAGCAACCGGATCTTTTAAATAAATTGAGAAATTTGTAAGGATGATTGTAAAAGCATTCGGTATATTTGCATGAAAAGCTCATTGTTTTCACTTTGTAAACTCAAAAAAAAATTTAACTCTGAAAATTAATTCGTGCATATCCTTTAGCCTCATTGTTTTTGTAATTCAAATGAAGTCGATTGAAATAAACGGCGTTTAGCCTTACTTTGCGTATTGTTTTCAAACAAAAACGTGATTTCTGTTCAACTATATAGGACCTTTTCTTTTCTTTATACTCTGCTGTATTGTTTGTGAAGGTATGAGGTAGATGATAGTACATAAATATAATAAGGTACCTACTTTGTAAGGACATACATTAAGTAAACAAACTTTAAGGCGAGAAATATTTTTTTTTGGGGTAAGGGTATTATGCCGTGAATACACAGTAATGACACTGGGTCATTCGAATATACCTAAATTTAATTAAATTTTATTATTACCTCGAAAATATGTAGCTATGCTGCATTGCAGTGAGTAATTAAATAACGATCAGTTTTGTACCTTAAACGCTGACCAAATGTTTACAACAATATTAACCAATGTTTATTATAAATTTTCAACTATTTAGCTTTACCTAAGCATTGTTAATATAAAGTCCTGTACATCACGGTTCTCGTCGGCTCAAAATTAAGTTTACTTTAATACAGGTGAGTCAATTATGCTTGTTCGTGAAGTGATAATAGTTTGATTTTACACACGTTTCATAAAAAAGTTCATAATGTTTAGAAGGTGTCTACGGCGCTGTCGGTATTCAGACCGATAATAAGATTTTTAAGATGTAATACGTATGTAGACTTATATTAGGTTGTGGCCTAAATGTGGATGTTTACTGTTTATCATCTGTCTGCCTCCCCTTCAATTGTTCATTCATATGAACAGTAAAGATAAGCAATGCTCTTAAACTAAGGATAAATACATACGTTACAAAAACAAATAAATACTTAAGCGTAAGATAGAAGAATGGCAAGAATATTCAATGATGTATCACAAAAGTGATATGATTGGCATCGCTGACAATATAATTTTGGTGGAACACAATAACATTTTATAACCGAGACATTCTGATATGTA
This sequence comes from Euclidia mi, assembly GCA_944739405.2. Taxonomy (NCBI): domain Eukaryota; kingdom Metazoa; phylum Arthropoda; class Insecta; order Lepidoptera; family Erebidae; genus Euclidia; species Euclidia mi. The sequence goes on from OX123196.2 coordinate 35,467,475, forward strand.
TCTTTTATTGAGACACTTGAGCAATTGATGTGTGTGGGAGCCAGCCCTTATCCTTAGTCAACATTGCTCCTTTCCCTCCATAAGGTAGAAAACTAATCTTGCGTGTATATTTTGGGCTAGATAAACAATATGTAGTATAATATTGGTTTATAATGTCATTTTTTATCTAAGGCCGAGACAAAAGACTATTTTTACTTTTTGGACAACATTGATTACATTCTGAGCTTGTTGTCCTGGGGGCCACAAGTTTAGGTCCTCCAGGCTTCGATTCTTATTCTCAAGTTTAGAAGTTATAGGTCACGCCAATTCTTACACTCGGTCTAAATATTATTATAATTAATTTGTTAGAAATCAATTACTTTACAAATCTAAGAAGCAACCTCTAGCTTGCGTTTTTGAACTTACCGTCCAAAATAGGACATAGAGGCCAAGGAGTCTAAATAGAGTTTAGAGAATATTGACTTATCTACAACATAACGAGGACTTATTCAGTAGGTATGTCTAGGCAGTGGACTAAATCTTGGCATCTATAAATTTCTCAAATGCTATCGCTTGTAAATCGTTAATCACATTTATTATTTACTTTAGATAGCGAGCAATGACTTTCCTAGACTTTCAAGTATATTAATTATGCATTGTGCATCTATTTGGACTAACTGCGCATCTATTATAGCAGTGAAATAACTATCTATTTATTATTTAAATAAAGCAAGCTCTAATGACCACTTTGTTCTATAGTAAGGTATTCATCATCAAGATTGTGACACGTTTTTAATAGAACCTATATTGATTATGATCGGAAAAGCAGGTATTAGGTACGTAAGATTTGTTCCTTGTTTTTCATATATTTATTTAATAATATATTTAGTATCATTTTCATTCACTGATAGCAAGCTAGTATTAAGAGCCAACTAAATACACGCTTAATGTGAGTTTGCTGGTTCTTGGCAGAGTATCCTAAACTTGTTGTAGTTTCAAGAACATAAGATTTGGTTTCCTAATATTTGCTTTCTAATCTTGCTATGTACAAGTCGTGTTATATAATAAACTATATACGGGTACACAACTAGGTTTAAGCAGTTATATGGGTAGGTAAATAATATTTAATTTTAAGCAGCGATAGTGTAGTGGAGAGACTGACGGACTGCTACGCAGAGGGTCTTTTGGGTTCGAATCCACGCCGCATACCAATGACTTCTCGAAGTTAAGTCCGTATTAAATTGTTAATTATCGCTTGCTAAAGGGAAAACATCGTGAAGAAACCTGCATGTCTGAAAGTTCTCCATAATGTTCTCGAAAGACATGTGAAGTCTGCCAACCCGCACTTGGCCAGCGTGGTGGACTATGGCCTTACCCTTCTCATAGTGAGAAGAGGCCCGTGCCCAGCAGTGGGACAGTTTATATACAGGGCCAATGATAATAAAATGTGCTTCATAATGATCTCGGCTTAAATCCTTAATAGCTTATCTTAGTCGTTACGTGGGATAGTATATGGCAACGATAAAACTAATGCGGAGTCATTTCCATACTATTATCTTAAGTAAGTTTCTTTTTTAAATTGGCTCTTTGCACGCTATCGGCAAATTGTTCTTATGTTATTCGTTAGAGCAATTTATTACTCAAGTTGGCATTTAACGGCACGTATTTGTACTAAACTTATGTACCTATACTACATATTTATATAGTTTCACATAAAACTAAACACGTAAAAGAGGTTGAACATAATATGTAGGTATGTAGATTGCATACCTGGTGCAGTTATGTAATTATCTGCAGATCGTAGTTACATAATCATTGGCCGCTTTGTGTGTGTCCTTTCTAGTACCTATTCCAATATGCAGATGTTTACTACTCTATCACGATCACAAATAATTGTATTTTTATAAAAACCTATAAGTAAAATCATTATCATTATGTCTGTATTTAAATGTATGTAAGTGTGGTTTTAAAATCGGTCTAACGCCCTTACCTAACCATGCCAAATCTAAGTATCAAATGTATGTTGTATTGTCGTAAATAAAGTTGCAGCGCACGCCAATCACAGGTTGTGTTCACTAGTATGCGTCGAAGGTAGACACGCCATCGGAGGTTCTCTCGGCGTCCTCAGGACTCTGTTCCAAGTAGGAGTGCGATACCTCACGCTCACTTCTACTTGCGACACTCCCTGGGCAGAGTGCGCCTCAGCAGATAAACCCGAACCTTCACCACGAGTTGGACTCACTCCATTTGGAAAGGTAAGTTGTTTTCCAATAAATACACCTCGTCTACGTAAAACTAATGATAAACACGACAACAGATCGTCGCGACGTTAAAGCTAATAGAACTTAGAGCGAATATAAATCCACGTCATTATCACGAAGGTGAATGAAGCAATTTACAACGGAGCTCGTTCCAGTTTTATAAAAAGACAAAATTACCCTATATAAAAATTCCAATATGCAATTTAATTTAAAAACTTTAATCGCTCAGAAAACCAAACCAAAGCTATATAAGTACATAAATCTGTGAACGTACCTACACAACTAAATGTCTAAAATGCAGATCACTACATTAAACCATTAAATATTATTCCAAAAGACTAATACTGAGTTATCTTCTCTTAATTCTTTCTTAAATCTCTTTAGATTAGATGAAGTTACAATCCTCCTTTCCGACTATATAATGGTAGCTCGTTAAAAGTGAACTTATTGTCTTACATTGTCTGGTCGCCGTTCACGTTATTAAAATTTGTAATAACTGACATAGCTAGCTTAAAAAAATTCATCAAGAATGTATGAACGTATTTGCATATTAAGTGAGTGACATAATTATGTGCTCGTCAGAGTGTGCTTGCAATATATGAGGGAATATTAAAACATGTAGCTAAGTAGTCAGAACGCAACTGAAAAGATTGAGATGTCGAGTAGAGTGAGTGTGCCATAATCATAAACATCCTGGCGCACCGCAATATTTCTCTTTGTATGAAGTCGAGCTTCTCGCGAAAGCAGTTCTTTGTTTACCTGCAACGATACTTTTCGAAATATTTTCTTTTGTTTAAACTGCAGACTGCGTGCAACGTGGCTGCGTGGTACGTTACCGTTGCCTCGCTGCCTACGCTACTTACTCTGTACTTAGCGCTCCCGCGCCGCCACGAATGATCTAAGAGCTTTCTTACTCCCTAACTCACCAAGTCAATTTCAAGTTTAAGATCATTTTTTTATCTTACATAATAAATCCGGCCGCGACAACTTGTCGGTTATTTGTAGGTCGCCATTGGGCCACGTATCCATCGGCAACTCTAACTTTGTGAAATTTTCTCATCTAGAGTTTACCATTTGTTAATATGTAATAGTTTACCTACATTCATTCAAGGTACATACATGGGCTAACGCTAAATATAGGTATATATTGAACGAAAACAGTCGTCAGACATCAGCCCTAACTATGAAACTAATTACGACAATTTTGTCATGTGTGAAATTTGTCACTAACGCTATGAATTTATAAACCACAAAGGTTCTTAGAAGTTAGAAATTAATTTAAGCAACACAAACTCATAGGAACTTCAAAAGCCGATGGAACAATGGAATAGGCAAGTACTTTATGATAAATATGCACACTGCTCGAGCAAGCCACCACCGCACATATTATATGCACTTCAGTTTATAGTTTAAAGCTACATGCGACAGTTTAAATCGTTCTGTATAAATAAATAAAATAGATTAGCTTGTGTCATTTCATTATAGGCATTTAACGTTTGTGGGTGTTGAGGGGAAATTTAGTGCCACGTGGATTGTTAAACTTTGTCATATGAATTGAGTTAGCCGATTCTGTCAGTATTCAATTTATTTTGTGTTTCCATTTCTTTTGGTATTTTTGTAATAGTCTAAGAGCCCGTGAACCCCAGACCTACGTTATTTTAGGTAAGAACGATGGACCAATAAGGAGTTTGGGTTATAGTGGCTTTGGCAGGTAAACGGTAATAAAGGTGTCTAAGATACCGATCTAAATACGTCAAATAATAAAGTCCAATTTTTCCGTATTACCTTCAGAATATCATTAAAAATCACGTTATTCATTGCCAGACACTTAACATCGTGGCAACCTCTTGCCAGACACCCTTGATGTTTATGAAATTATAATTTTACTTACGTTATAGTATAAAAGCTGATTTTTATATATAATACTTGGGTAATAAGTAGATGATGTTTCCTCACTAGCCAGACACTTTTGATAGTTCCAACCCCTTGCCAGACAAACAATGTAAATCGTAAGAAGAGATTCGTGATTAGAATGACTTATGCAAATAAACTTTTTGGCGCAGACTTATATAACTGATAGTCTATGTTAATTTTGAAAACGTTCTAAGAAAAGACATTCGATGCTACAACTAACTTAAATTGTTAAATTTTTTAATAAATCTGTCATAAAGAAGCGTAGTGGCTACGAGATTTCAGTTTTTCAACAGTGCATTCGTCACTGCCACATATTGACTTAAGATAGTCGCGTACTTGCTCGACTGTGGTGCCCTCCTGCACGTAACATAGGTGCAAGTATCTTCACCTCTCAGCGGCATGTAGCATCGTGGAGCCAGGTTCAGCGGTACCCTTAGTACCCCGGGAAGTGAAGATCCAGAACGTCTACGCCCCACTTTTTCTTAGTTTCCTTTATCAGTGTCTTCACAGTCATGGCTATTGATCGTTGAGACCGATGTAGAAGTTTCAGCACGGAGGACAGGAGCCACAGACGATACTTTAGTTGCACTGGGGACAGAAGCCGCAGACGAATCTGTATCATCCCCGAGAGACTTGTTGTTTGGTTTAGATTTCCAATTTGGAGGTTTATTTCTTGAAGTTAATTTATTTTCAGGAGTTGGACATGTTGGGATGCCGTTACACGTCGACGTTGAATTTTTGGGTATCGGCTTTACTTCGCAAGTCATATTGATGTTTGATTTATATTGTTCCTCTAATTGTAAAACCTTCTTTGTTATCAAATTAATCTTATCCATGAATTCAGTTTTAAATGACAATAATCAAATTTATCAACCTGAGAATACTGGATGAATACTATAATCAGTACCATTAGAAATGGTTCGAAGGTGATCAGTTACCAAATTTCGTTAGAGATTCACTGAAAACTATCTCAGGTATAAATACTTCAATCTATTTTTCATTTCTTTTTTTAATACTTTTAATCCCATTAACCTTTTTATATATTTACAGAAACGGATGAAGAAGAAGGAGATCACGATATCGAATGGAGTAACTGTGACGAATAAAATGATAATATTGGTGATAATGATGATAATGAATAAATAATCTTTTATGGTTTATAATAAATATGTAATGTCATCAATCTATTTTTTTATCCTTTATAATAACTTGTATCATTTACCAATTTTTAATTAAATTTTTGAGGAATATTTTATTTTGCTATTTTTTTAAACCTTACTTTATGACAGATTAATTAAAAAATTTAACAATTTAAGTTAGTTGTAGCATCGAATGTCTTTTCTTAGAACGTTTTCAAAATTAACATAGACTATCAGTTATATGAGTCTGCGCCAAAAAGTTTATTTGCATAAGTCATTCTAATCACGAATCTCTTCTTACGATTTACATTGTTTGTCTGGCAAGGGGTTGGAACTATCAAAAGTGTCTGGCTAGTGAGGAAACATCATCTACTTATTACCCAAGTATTATATATAAAAATCAGCTTTTATACTATAACGTAAGTAAAATTATAATTTCATGAACATTAAGGGTGTCTGGCAAGAGGTTGCCACGATGTTAAGTGTCTGGCAATGAATAACGTGATTATTAATGATATTCTAAAGGTAATACCGAAAAAATTGGACTTTATTATTTGACGTATTCAGATCGGTATTTTAGACACCTTTAGTACCGTTTACCTGCCAAAGCCACTATAATCCAAACTCCATAATGGTCCATCGTTCTTACCTGTGTTGGGAGCATCCACTGACAAACTTTCAGCTTTTATAAAATAACGTAGGTCTGGGGTTCACGGGCTCTTGCTCTATAATATATTATTATTAAATATCAGACCTTCTGCGACCACGACCGTTGTACATAAGCTAGACAAAAGAGGAAGACAGAGAAAGGAAATAGGTTGTTATCAAATCTCAAATAAATGATTTACCTAGTTGATGCGATTTGGTAATACCCAAATAAACTTGTATGATAACATTTTAAATTACAAATAAGCTCGTTTGTATACACTGTGTGTGAGGTTTTTGGCAGCAGTCCTAGTTATTCGGTTTTTACGCGTTAATTAACACTGGACTTAGTCAGGTCGAATGAAGCACTCGGTCTTTACAGCAGCAAAACTGCTCGAAATTAGAGGTTAGCGACGCGGTTTCCGTAGCGGTTTGATGATGACACTACGGTAAGTTTGCACATTCACGGATCCTAAGAATTACCGCACATTATCATATGGTATTAAGTGCTATCTATGAACCAGGGAGCATAATTTTTCAATTAGCTTTATATTTAGGAAAAGCTAAGTCAAAAAAAAACAATGACAACGTTACTGAAAATTTAAACCAGGCTAACCAGTCAGACTAAGAAAACGACTAAGACTAACCAGGCAATTTGAAAAACATTAAAATATATGAAAATACTTCTTTGAACGTCTTTTTAAATCCTATAAAAGGTCTACCCTTTTTATCATAGGTAACTGCTAATATTTGATTTGTCAGATGTCGTTATTGCTATTGTACTAGATTGTGGTGAAAGAAATGAATCGTCAGGGCATGCTGGTGGACTTGTCGCACGTTTCTGAACGAACGATGCGTGACGCGTTGGCTGTATCGCGTGCGCCCGTGCTATTTTCACATTCGTCGGCGCGGGCGCTCTGCAACGTAACTCGCAACGTACCTGACACGGTGTTGCAACTACTCGCCGCCAATAAGGGACTCATCATGGTAAACTTCTACACATCGTTCCTCACGTGCATAGATACGGCTACGGTCCAAGATGCTATATGTATGTTGTATCTATTATTAGAGTAACTTAAATTTCAGATTTATCAACAGAGAGTTATAACAATCTATTTTGCGAGTGGGCCTTTATTTTTTAACGTTTTAACGCATTAAATTATTAAAGTCAACGCAAATTTTTAACGCGCTAATTAACGCGTAATTGGCCATTGCCGTTACAACGCTAACGCTAACGGAGGTGTAGCAGTAGCATAAGACAGAGAATAACATTACGTTTTAATTCCAGTTAAAAGATGATGTGATTGTTTCGTTGATTACATTTAGTTTTCCGTAACAAAAATGCTACTTCACTTGTAAACTAACTTCACAATAACACAATAAGCTACGTAGCATGTTCGAAAGAACCGTCGTTACAAACAAATTCTACAAAATGACGTCATTTTGTAGAATTAGTTTTTCATCATATCAGCCAAACGACGTCCACTGCTGGACATAGGCCTCCCCCAAGGTTCTCCACACATACCGGTCTTGAGCCGCCCGCATCCAACCGCCTACCGCGATCTTGACGAGATCGTCGGTCCACCTTGCGGGAGGCCTACCTCTGTTGCGTCGTCCGGTGCGTGGCCGCCACTCCAGAACCTTTCTGACCCAACGGCCATCGGTTCTTCGAGCTATGTGCCCTGCCCAGTACCACTTCAGCTTGGCTATCCGGAGAGCTATGTCGGCGACTTTGGCTCTACTGCGGATCTCCTCATTTCTGATTCGATCTCGCAGGGAAACTCCAAGCATAGCTCTCTCCATCGCCCTCTGAGTGACCTTGAGCCTTCTGATAAGGCCCATAGTAAGCGACCACGTCTCTGATCCGTAAGTCATCACTGGCAACACACAATGGTCAAAGACATTCGTCTTGAGACATTGCGGGATATCGGACGAGAAGATATGTCGTAGCTTCCCGAACGCTGCCCAACCGAGTTAGATTCGACGATTGACCTCCTTCTCGAAGTTGGACCTACCTAATTGGACTACTTGTCCCAGGTAAATATACTTATCGACAACTTCGAGCGTAGAGTTCCCAACCTGAATAGGAGCAGGTACAACATGGACGTTCGACATGATTTTCGTCTTGTCCATGTTCATCTTAAGACCTACTTGTTGGGAGACTCTACAGAGGCCATCGAGCATTGTGCCTAGGTCTTCTATGGTCTCAGCCATGACTACGATATCGTCTGCGAATCGAAGGTGAGTGATGTACTTGCTGTTGATGTTGATGCCGAGTCCATTCCAGTCCAGAAGCTTGATAACATCCTCCAGCGCAGTGGTAAACTGTTTCGGGGATATGACATCCCCATGTCTCACCCCTCGCTGGAGTTGAATAGGTTTCGAACTCTGGTCCTGGAGGCGGACTGACATAGTGGCGTTTTCATACAAACACTTCAGCACTTCGATATATCGGTAGTCAATCCGGCACCGTTCGAGAGACTGTAGCACCGCCATCGAAGGCTTTCTCATAGTCCACAAACGCCAAGCATAGGGGCTGGTTATACTCCTCGGACTTCTGTATAACCTGCCGCAGCGTATGTATGTGGTCTATGGTACTATAGCCTTTACGGAAACCGGCTTGTTCGGGAGGCTGGAAGTCGTCTAGCTTGCTCTCGAGACGATTCGTGATAACCCTCGAAAACAGCTTGTAGACTTGGCTCAGAAGTGTGATGGGTCTGTAGTTCTTTAAGAGGGTTTTATCCCCTTTCTTAAAGAAAAGCACCACCACACCTCTGTGCCACGCCTGTGGTGTTTACCCTCGAGAATGACGGAATTAAATAGCTTCCGAAGGGCTTCTCTAGCGGGTACACCGCCAGCCTTCAGAAGCTCGCTCGTAATTCCGTCATCACCAGGCGCCTTGTTGTTTTTGAGCTGTTTGAGAGCCACACTAATCTCGTGCATGCTGACGTCCGGGATATCTTCGGTATAGTGTCGGGTCAATCCAGCTCTAGGGTCTGACGCTGGAGTACTTGCGGGTTGTTGCGTTGTCGTGTATAGCTGTCCATAGAACCTTTCGATCTCCTCCAAGAGCTCAGGCTTGGACGATACGATTCTACCATCCTCCGTCTTCAGCTTTGTCAGCTGACTCTGCCCATCAGTTCTGCCCAACTTTGGGTCCCTTATTCTGCTCGATCGAACACATTTTGTGTTGTATTGGCGGAGATCGCGAGTCAGAGACTCAGAGATCTGTCTGTTGAGGTGCCGATATTTCGGCATGTCATCGGAGAATAGCAGAACCATCTTGCGCCTTTCCTCTAACAGCTCGAGGGTCGGATCCGAGATCTTGCTGGTTCTCTTGCTTTTCTGGGGCTTAAAGAATTTAGCCCCTGTTTTATGGACAGCATCCACGAACCCGTTACTGTACTCGTCCACATCTACGCATTCGCCCAGGCATTCGAAACGGTTCTTGAGTTCGAGCTGAAAGCTCTCGGGGTTTTGGATATGAACCGGTGCCGGTCGGAGCGTGGACTTTATCAACCTCGACCGTTCGAGGCTTGTACAGATATTCAATGTGCCTCTTACCATTCGGTGATCGCTCTCCACTTTAAGTGAATTGATCACGGAGACATCATTGAATATCTGCCTCTTCGTCGACATGATAAAGTTGATCTCATTTTTGGTGGCACCGTCTGAACTTACCCAGGTCCACTTGCGGCATTCTCGCTTCTTGAAGAAGGAATTCATCATACAGAGGCCTTCCTTCACCATAAAGCTAGCCAGCAAGTGACCCCGGGAATTCCGATGCCCATAACCAAATTGCCCCACTCTCAGCTCATCACCGTCACGTTTGCCCAGTTTCGCGTTAAAATCTCCCATGACCACGGTGTAATGGGTTTTGAAGCCATGTATAGCCCGAGATATGTCCCCGTACATGGCTTCCACCTCCTCATCGGGGTGCGTCGAGGTCGGAGCGTATACCTGTATGACCTTCAGCGAATACCGCTTGGATATTCTGAGTATAAGGTACGCTACCCTGCTCGACACACTCCCGATATTTACCACGTTGGTCACGAGAGATTTGTGGACGATGAACCCGACACCACCTTGGGACTGTTGGTCGCCCTCCCGGTAGAAGAGCAAGTTGCCGGAATTGAGAACTATAGAGTCCTCCCCCTGTCTTCGGACTTCAGATAGGCCTATGCTATCCCATCGCAACTTGCTCAATTCTTCTTCCAGCTCGACAATCTTCTCGTCGGTCCGCAGTGTGCGCGTGCACTGAAGTGTTGCCAGGGCCAATTGTCGTTGGTGGTGGAAGCCTGATCTCTTCCGGAGATTCTTCACAACCCTTGCCCCGCCGTTACCATGGCTGCTACCATAACCAGGACTAGCGGGGCCGCCGGGGACTAGGGGCCGGTTTTTATTGGTGTGTTTATTCATCTATGGGGGATTTGCCATAATCGCCACGCTTGGCAGGCGTATTAGCGATCGCAGTGGCGGAAGTCTTTAGTGCTGGACGCTGCTGCCCATCTAGCAACTTGGGATTTACTTCCGCCAGGTTCGGATGGTTTGACCGCCATCTTTCGGTTGACTGCTTGCACTGGGGGAGATACTATGACGAGTATCTACTCGTCAGAGTAACTCCCCCAGTGGGCGGTGGGGTCGTCACGTCCCGACGCCTGCCATTCTTATTCCTAATGTTCAATCATTATGCACTTCCAGACACTGACTTTTTGCTTACATGTTTGTTCGTTGCCTAGATCCTAGATATGATACAGTCAGCAAAATGAAACCTACGTACATGTGTTTCCCTTTCAATTAGAACAAAATAACGATATGTCCGATGCATCTTAGTATGTCTTTTTCAATTCCTGTTACTAGTGCTTTCTTGTTTTTCTCATAACTTAGAATGATATCGGCATATTCCATATTTGCGACAAACTGTTGGGTCAAGTCACGTTTTACTTCACCTGCACAAAGATGCATGAGATGCCCGCGTCCGGTGACTTGCGAAGACAGCCTACTCTACCACCCTACGAGGTTCCAATACGAATAACAACGTCGCATTTAAAATATATATATTTTATTTTTGATAATACGTATGATGAAAAAAAATACCCTGACGAAGCCAAATATGACATGTATTTTTAGCAATAAAGTAACAAACCAGTATTTTTACTACCTTCGGATTCTCGCACGAGAAACGTACTTATAGTAAATTAACTGCAGATAATATACTTAGATACTTTGTTACTTAGTCTCTTATATCTTATCTTTGGTGACGTTAAAATAAATCAAATGAGTTAGATTTTTAATTAAATTTTTTAGGCAAAACACAAAGATTTGGTTAACTGATTGCGACGTTGCCGTTCGTACTAAAACGGTCTCTTAAGATCGTTTAAAAAAACACAACAGTGACCTTCGAACTTTGGTATATAGCCTTTATGAAGATGTACGATAGTTGAAAAGGGGATCGGGACCTCCAACTGGTTCAGTGATGCGTATCTTTGTTAGTAAAACTGAATTGCAAATGGAATCAATTTGTTGCGTAACTGCTCATCTTTAGACTAACTAGGTGGAGGTATCTACCGATGACCCCATCAATACGTTGAACTCGTGTAACTAGCACTAATTATGGCTCATGTCAAACTTTATGATTGATCTGAAGTTAACGCTTATTTTATCTGTGCCGTGTAATTAAAGACAATAATTTTGTCGCATTTACCTACTTAAAGACTAAACATAAAACGTGACGCGAACACTTTATTTAATACGAAATTTCGTAATATTTTTCTTTTTGCCATTTTTCTGAGTAGATACAACAATAAATATATTTTCAACAGCACACCTCAAGGACTAGAGGATGTTTCATCGTATCCTCTGCTGTTCGCGGAGCTGATGGAAGAAGGTTGGAGTATAGAGGAACTTCGTAAACTGGCCGGGTTGAACCTGTTGCGAGTGATGGGTGCAGCCGAGCGAGTTGCCCGCGAACTCGCCTCCGCTCACGTCGCGCCATACGAGGACGTGCCACCCAAAACAGTCGTCTCACACAATTGTTCAAGCCACAAGGACGTTTAAACGGACTCATAGTTTATTAAACCTTCGTAGAATAATAATTATCAGTATGGACCAACTTCCGCAACTGCGTTTTTCAAGGTACGCCTAGTCGAGTACGCGTGGACTTAACGGCGTAGCGCAATCCGCACCCACATGCATGCGTACCTACGCGTACTCGTTTCTGCATTTACGGATTGCACGGTCTCCGTGTTCCAATGCATAAGTACACTACCACAAGTACTCTGGAACCCGCAGTCCAAAGCAAGAGCTTTAGAATCTCAAATGATTCCTTAACACTGTTGTTTTTAATATTTGAACATCGAACCTTGTGATCGTATCAATATATCGTCTCCAGTGTGGCCACGTAATGTGCCAAAATCTACGTTAATATAAACAATATTTTAACCCTGGTAAATGATATAAGCTTAATATAATTGTAGGAATTTCAGTATTTACTTAGTAGTTCTTAAGCCTTACCTTCACATAGCAGCCTTGTGTATCTACTTTTTGTGTAGGTAAGTCACTGTCGTATAGTTGATTCGACTATTTCTTTGACTAAATGTTAGAAATAAAAAATATTTTTAAATAAAAAAAACCAACTTCAAAAAATACTAAGGAACTAAAAACAAAAAATAATTGGTTTTGGGGCAAAAGTTTTTGGAGTCGGTGCCAAGCCAAGTATTTCTGATCTGACTATAAAACCTCTACAAATTTTTATATAACTTTCGTTGTTGATAGAATAGGTAGTTTCTAATTTAGTAACTTTTGGCGTAAGGCCTTGGCACCGACTTCAAAAATGTTTGCCCCAAAACCAATTATTTTTTGTTTTTAGTTCCTCAGTCTTTTTTGAAGTTGTTTTTTTTTTTATTTAAATTTTTTTTATTTTTTGCTTTTTAGTGGTAAGATAGGTGGTAAGTAGGTACATAGGATAGTGTAGGTGGTACATGATGGGGAGGATTTCCTTACGTGCCTCAATTCTGAAATGTAGACCTGTACCTTTCTGGCAGTTTCAAGTATTTTTTTGTTTTCAACTAACTAGCCTAAACACGTTCGTTTCAGTTCCATCATCAGATCCTGGAAATCATCCAATACCAAAGACAAAACAAACGAGCCTAAACACGATGATATTGTGTTATTGTATTACAAAGATCCCATGGCCACCTTCCTGCTCCATCATCAGCGTTTAGTAAACATTCAGCACTAAAGTCCATGTAAAGACGAATCAAACGAGCCCAAACTCAATGGGATTGCGTCTTTGTATTACAAAGATCCCATGGCCACCTTCTTGCTCCATGAACAGACCCTGGAAAACATCTAGTACTGAAGTTCATGTAAAGACGAATCAAATGACCCCAAACTCGATGAGATTGGATTATTGTATAACAAAGATCTCATTGTTACCTTCCAACTCTATCATCAGACCATGGAAATCATCCAGCATCAAAGTCCATGTAAAGACGACTTCAACGAGCCCAAACTCGACGGCATTGGGTTGATACCGTCAAATCGCTTCAAATGTGCTTATAAAATTTGAAGAGTTCCTTCGATTTTTCAGGATTCCATGATCAGATCCTGACCTAATGATCGTGGGACCTACTAGAAGGTATACTCTTTCAATCAAAACAAGAGTTTTCGAAATCGGTTCAGGCGTCTTAGAGAAATCGGGGAACATACATAAAAAAAACAAAGATTCCGACGAATTGTAAACCTCCTCCTTTTTTTGAAGTCGGTTAATGAGTAGGTAAGTAAGTTCAAAGTTATATTCCATTTGACTGCAAATTATTTACTAGAAAATAAAATGATTGTTAATATCTATCTGATAGATTGTATTTGTTATCTCTATTACCAATTATATAGCGAAATGTTTGTATATATACCATCTTGTATTAGCTTGACTAGTTTGAGGTGTGTTTTGTTTTTTTATATAATTATGTATATGGTAATACTCCAAAGACAAGTTCGCGAATTAGGATTTTCATAAGAACATATTTTCTTCTCGATTGTACAAATGAATCAGTGTGTTTACTATTCATGTCTCACAGAAATATCTTATTGTTTATCTTCTTTATCAAATTAATTTATGTTTAGTACTGACCTTTACAACGTCCCTGATTCGATGCCCAAATAAAAACATAGGTTCATATTTACGTACCTACTTAAGGCAAAATAGTTTAAGCCCAACTGATAAAAATACCGCGATCAATCTAAACCAATTAAAATAACATTATGTTAAAAAGCCTTAATAAATAATTAATATAGTTATTTTATGGGCTAGATCTACCCGTAATTACAACCTGTAATTTAGTTTTACCCTATAGTTAAATAGATTTATCGTTATTAGATAGATATAATTTGTTATGTTTGTCTGTACAAAAATGAATCGACTTGATAATTATTTTTTGCTTGTCACATAAATTGTTATTATCCTTAAAGCTTTTAAATATTGGTGATTTTTATATTATTGGTGATTATAATATAATAAATTTTCTATTTAATATGTATTTGTTAGATATATTAATATGATGTTTAGGAATAAGAGGAACTCATTAAAAAGACAATTAGGTAGAGTGGTTAACTGTGACAAGGAAACAGTATTATAATTACTTAATTAAAATATTTAATATATTATACAGTGCGTTTTTTTAATAATTACGATGGCAGATGCTGCTAGCTGTTCAAAAGAAAGTCTAAATCACGGTAATTACCGTGTCTAAATTCCGCTTTACCAGAAAAATAGGTTCTATATATATTTTGCGAGAGACGGGTAATTTAGTAAGTATAGTGGTATGAATAATCATGAAAAGCGACAGCTTCTCGTCATGTTCGTCTTACTCTTTTCTTTTGGTTCCTACCTTGACATGACTATTACATTACATAACTTGATTTTCTTTCAGTAACATATCTAATTGCTTGGAAGTATAACAAGGATATAGATATCCATTACCTACGTGTTTTACGATTCTGAGGACTCTACAATACAGAGATGTCTTTAAGTGATTTAGTATCATGAGAAAACGCACTGCATAAATAATAAAAAGCTTTACCTTATCAACAACCAATAATAGATAATTGTAGCATTAGTGATATTAGAACTGACCCTATTATTAAAAACTATAAGCGTCACGTCATCAAAGTCAATGCATTCAATTCAAACAATTGTTATTGGTTTTAATTAAATATTTTATAGGTACACGCATTATCATTTTATGATCAAGTTACAAATGAAAAATCAGTTGATGTGCGTGACGCTTATCACTATATTAAATTGTGTACCTCCTATTGCAATATTAGTTAGTAATGTATATAGTTATACTTGGCAATACAATGGTTATTATAGACGGATCTTAAGACTGAAGTGTTTCACAAATAAATTATTGTACGATTGCTACAATTTTAAATAAGTCTAAACAATTAATATTACGTACTGACATACTGTGTATCTTAAGATGTGTTTATTATTCCTCGAAGGGAAGGATATAACCGTTGCGCTATATGTCCGAAAGCACCCAAGACGTGCCCTAATTTGCCTGTGCCTACAACCATACTTCGCATTAATTTGAACGATCAAATTATATCACAGATGAAAATCGATGTACATGTATTTAAGTATAATGTCTCCTTACCCAGGTATACACGGGTTTTAACAGGCACAACCAATTTAAGGCACGTCTTAGGCGCTTTTTATGTATTTTTTGCATTTTTTTTATATCTCAATTATGAGGCAGTTATCTGTAAGACATATCTTGTTTATTTGCTAAGTAAATTCTTGTCTTCGATTAAATATTTGATCATTTTTATAAAAACAGTATACTTTAATATTTAGGTACCAATTTTCATAATCTTATCGCAGTAGACTGTCATATTTGTGATAGTATTTGCTTTTAGCATTTCACTAATAGTTTTATATAAAATATTTAGTGCAATCATCCTGTAAAAGATCTTTTAAAATTTTGAATAACCTATGTTGACATGTGATAAAAAAGTTCGACGAACAAAAGGCATAACTAAAATTAACTTATTAAACGTACCAATAGTCGCATTCCTAATTTAAAACTTACTTAAATAGATCCTAAGGACTAACAAAATATTAGTCATTCATTTAATATTCTCGGTGCCAAAACGACTTGTAAGGGTTAGGGACTTGTTAGGTATTACAAAGAGAAAGAAATTGGCCTATCCCATTTTTTTAAATCCAAGCGAATAAATTCTTATGCTTTGAGTCTTAAAAAGTAAGTCACAATGACACACACATCACAATTAAATACGGGTGTTTAATTATTACGTGGCCTACGAAATTGTTGTCTATGTTAATCCAAAAACATAATTTTCCGAAGCACAGTTAAATAGGTACCAAAGTAATTTAATTTTATAAATTAACCTGCTACAGTTATCGTAAAAGGAAATGACTTGTTTAAAGTGCCAATCTGCATTAACTTGAAATATATCGTATGATAGAATCGGCCTGGCCTCGACACCTGCGACCATTGATTACGACTCTTAAAACGCTACGTGCAACTGACCTTTTTAAACAACAACACAAAAATATTTATAAATTGATACCTGCAGTATTATTTATACTTACTTATATTTTGTAAACGGTCCTTTACATGCCGAAATTATAATAAATCTTTTGACGACCGGTTGGCGCAGCGGGAGTGTAAGCGACTGCTACGCCGAAGGTCGCGGGTTTGATTCCCGCTCAAGTCAAACATTTGTGTGCATGAACATGGATGTTTGTCTTGGTCTGGGTGTTTCTATGTATAATATGTATGTATTTACAAAAAAAAAGTATATATGTATGTTTATCCATTATCTAGTACCCATAACACAAGCTCTGCTTAGCTTGGGACTAGATGGTGATGTGTGTATGTGGTAGAATATTATTATTATTCCGTTTATTAAATATTGCTCTGATTATCACATTTTACATACTTAAATATTACAATAAAAAAAAAAATATATAAAATGGGACCACGGAGACCCACCGGCATCAGGCACAGGGACCAAGCTACCGGTGGTTAGGGCTCCAGAGAAAGGAACCTCCGTACGATGCGTGTCGTGTCCAGCAATACTGCCTTCTGTATAGAGGACTTGATCCAGCCGTCTAACGAGAGCCCTTGAGGTGGTGGTTGAGGCTCTTGGCAATAAGACCATTTACGGTCACGACTATCGGTACAATGATCACCGAGTCAACATCCCACATGTTGACAATCTCGTGAGCCAGGTCCAAATACTTCATTTGTTTATCTTTTTCGGCTTTCACGAGATTCTCGTCATGGGGTATGGTGACGTCGATGATCATTGCAAGGCGCTCTAATCGGTCTATCACCACTATGTCCGGCTTGTTAGCCACAATAGTTCTGTCAGTAATGATAGACCGATCCCAATACAGAGTAGCACGACCATTTTCAAGAACTGGGTCGGGCACATACCTGTAGTACGGTATTTCAGAGTCGACAAGTTGGTACTTTAAGGCAAGTTGCTGGTGGACAATCCTGGCTACTTGGTTGTGTCTATGCAAATACTCGCCGTTGGCAAAACGAGAACAACCGGATACTATATGTCTGAGCGACTCACCAGACTGGTGACATGCCCGACATATGTCGACCGTCCCATCCCTCAGAATAAACTTCCGGTAGTTGTTCGTCATGATAACTTCGTCCATAATTGCAAACACAAAACCTTCTGTTTCGGCGAAAAGATCGCCAAAACGCAGCCAGGACACCGATGCTGAAAAATCTACGTCGGGCCCATGCAAGGCCCGGTAAAATCATCCATGCAGCTCTTTACCTTTCCATACCTCCCTGCGCACTTCTACACCAAGTACGACAGGTTTGCGCCAGTTCTCTTTCGCCAGACCCAGCGGGGTAAGCCCACTGTCTACAGCGACCACATCTCGGTGCATCCCCGCGTCAGTGTTTAGAAAGTATTCTCTGAGATTGCACACCTCGCGATTGTGGAGAGTCTTGGCACTTAGGAAGCCACGACCCCCACACTTACGCGGGATGTACAATCTCATCACCGACGAACGCGGGTGATGCATCCGGTATGTCGTGAGTAGACAGCGAACTTTCCGATCCAAGGCGTCCAATTCTGTTTGAGTCCATCTGAGTATGCCGAAGGAGTACATTAAGACCGGCATGGCCCAACCGTTACAGGCATGCACCTTATTTCCGCCTGATAAAAAGCTTTTTAAGATTTTCTTCAGGCGGCCAAAGAAACGTACCTGTAACGCCTGTTTCATGCCCGCATCATCAATGTCTAATGCCTGCGACATACCCAGATATTTGTAGGTTTCGGTTGCAGAGAGAGATCTAAGTTGTGTGAAATCTGAAAGCATTATACCATCAGATTCCACACTCCTGCCTCGCTTTACATGCATGACCGCACATTTATCCACACCGAACTCCATCTTAATTGAATTACTAGAATTTTCAGTTGTCTTTAGTAACTCAGTTAACTGGAGGTCAGTGGGGGCAAATAGTTTTAGGTCCTCCATGAAAAGGAGATGAGAAATAACCTGACCTCTACTCTGCAATCGATAGCCTAGTCCTGAACTTTCGAGCAAAGTGTTAAATTTTATATTTATATATATCACATTGTTAAATTTTAATACCTACCTACTGTTAAGATTAAAGTTGAATATTGCAACAATATGATAGACATATAAACGTAAATAGTAAAAGACCTCTAATTACACAATATTAAATATATTTTATATTAATATATTTTTAGTTACTTACTTACATTTTTGCTTTTCATTACAAATTATAATTGCTGATGCATGCGGTATTCACCTTTAATTAGTTATGCAATTTTTGTTTTAAAGACTGTAATATGTATAGTTTTAGTGTTGTAAATATTGTAATAACTGTTGGTGAATCTATTAAATAAATAAAATAAAATAAATAAATAAATAAGTGCTCAGCGGGTTCAGTGCTAGACAAAACCATAGTGGACTCAAACTGTCGCCCTGGAAAATACCTCGCTTGATCTTTATAGGTACGCCATACCCGCAAGGCTGTCGTCATCCTGGATAGCGAAGCACCGTACTCCACTGCCCCATACATGCCCTCAAGAGGGCGCATAGAGTTGCATCTACTTTGTACAACTCCGGCACCCTCAAGACCCACGTATGTGGCACAGAGTCATAGGCCTTCTTATAGTCTATCCAGCATGTCGCTTGATTCTTTCGACTACGGCGCACCTGTTGGCTAATGGCCATGTCGATAAGGAGTAGCTCCTTAGTACCACGTGCCCGGTTTCTACATCCATTTTGAGACTCAGATAAGATTTTATTATTGAATATGTGTAATGTCAATTTTGTTCTCAAAATGGATGTAAAAACTTTATAAACTGTAGGCAGGCAAGTTATAGGCCTATAGTTCGTAGGCTCCGTGGTACTACCAGACTTAAAGAGCAGGTGAGTTACGCCAGTTGTCATAAAACTTGGCAGCGATCCTGAGTCCAGAGATGACTGGAATTGGGATGCCAAGCGAACATGTGCACTGCGTAGCCATTTTAACCAGAAATTGTGCAACCCGTCCGGTCCCGCAGATTTCCAATTTGCTAACGGACGGACTGCACAATTTACATCGCTGGCGTCTATGGCTACAGGCTCCATTTGAGGTATTACCTCACATGATCGCTCAATATCCCCAATCCAGTCACCCTCTGTATGGCTGACGGGAGTCGACCATAAACTGCGCCAGAATGCAATTGTGTTCGCATCATCTGGTCGACGCCCATCATCCACACCTGGTTCAGGTCGCTCCCAATTCCTATAAACCAGCTTCTCATCTCTTTGGAATGCGCGATTTTGGGTATTTCGGTCAATCCTTTTTTTGTACCGCCTGATGCGATTCGCCCACGCATAGATTTTCTGCTTCAGGAAGTCGATGCGTTCTGTGACCCGTGACGGATATTCTTGAGGACAAAGTCCTGTCCCCTTAAACGCCCGACTCACAAAACGCATAACTCTCGGCGGGTATTGCCCGACCTGAAGCAGATTAGCTTGCCTATGAATGCCCTGGTCTCAACAATACGACGCTCAATTCTACGCTGCCAAGCCGGAACGGCATCCCGAGGAGCAATAGTAATACTGCTTTGTATTTTAATATTAGCTACTCGACACGCCGCTACGGCCGCGCAGTATAGAATTGAGTGAGTATCACTAAGATTTTCACTAGTGTCTAGGTAAGTAGGCAATAGTGAATCCAGGGCACACACAAGCGCTATATTTTTTCTATGCGTGGGTAAACGCGGCAGCCAGGGTCTGCTTTCTAATGTAGCCCAATAAGTTCCCCAATGGCGCACTCCAAAGTACTCCTTATCTTATCAATGCATTGGGTACTTACTTGTATATCCCTGTCCATCAGTTCCTCACCTTCTTCTTGGGCCCTGAGTGAAGCGTGCACTATTGGAGCCTCATTGCGTGTGGAGGGTGTGATTTCAGGGATACCTCGCAAGTCTGAGCGTAGCCTCTCAAGTGCGTCGTCATCCAACAGGCGGCAGCGTTGAATGGCTCGCACTTGATCCGACAGTCGCTGTGCCGAAACGTTAACAGCTGATTCCAAGTTATTATTATGATTTAAAAAGAACTTTGTTTTATTTTGATGACCTTTTTAAATAAAAACTGAAACTAAGTTTGTATTTATTGCTATCAGAGACAGTTCAATTAGCAGCTCTGCTTAGTGGTAGGTACTGGCGCATAAACCAGGGTGCTTTATAGTTCATAGCTGAGTTCGCTTAGTAGCAGTTAGGCAATGGCATGGAAGCACAACTCAGTCATTGCTTGCCGTGAAGACCAAAGTAGTCACCACAGTAGTGTAGCTGGCGGGAACGCGTGGGAACGTAGCGACGCCAGTGTGCGCCTATTCCGATTTTTCGAGAATCATTATTTTATAATAACCAATAAACTGTTAGGTTACACAGATTTTGCCATAAGTTACTGATTATTTCGGAAGCTACCTTGTAAAGGGGAAGGAGGCTTTCTGAATGGCTCGATATAAGGCAATTCTAATAGTGGATGATAAGCATACCTGCACTGAATAATGTATGAATACACACTGCTGACCTCGTTTAACCGAGAAAGAAGGAAACTCTACGGAGACTGCTAGTTCACACCGATATTCTATTCATCACAACTATTCTAATGAACAGAGCTCTACAACGCCAATATTACAGTGTCTAGCTCACTTGAATAGCACTACAATCTCCTGCACTGATCTCTATCGGAATGGCCGGTGACATTATTGACACATGCAGCCAGAGGTATTGAATAATTGAAAGCTTATCTCATACTAGCTGGAAGTCAAGATGATATCACTGTCGCATTTAGAATACTTATATCATATACTACAGACTACAGTAATAGGCACAATATTCCATTATTTGTACAAATTTATAATGCACATGTCAGGTTTTTTAATAAAAGTTTTCGCCCGCACTATAGATGAATACTTTGTCACGAAGGAATTTATAAATATTAACCAACGGATACAGATAATCAACTTGAACCAACAACCTGTGGATCACACACAGTGATGTCTCATATGGGAATCCACAACACACGGTGTAGGCGTATTATCTACCGCAGTTACAGTAGCGGAACTGCGGCGAGTCATACCTTATACCCTATATCTTCATATCCCTTATGTCATCCCTCTAGGCCGTCCATGCTGTCTTTCGAATATCAGGAATATTTTCAGCCATGGATTTTAGGGCTTGACGACTCACCAGTAATGTACCATGGAACTGACTTAATCACGTGCAAGCCTTACCTATTAGCTTTATCTTGTGAAACGCTTGCAGTGGAACCATATTCAAGACACACGCCGAATATTTTATATAACTTATATGTATTTAAAGCATATTTTTGCATAGGAGTAGGGGTAAGCTGAAACTTATTTATTTTCTATTTTAATGTATTCATGACATTTTTATTTTT
This sequence comes from Euclidia mi, assembly GCA_944739405.2. Classification (NCBI taxonomy): domain Eukaryota; kingdom Metazoa; phylum Arthropoda; class Insecta; order Lepidoptera; family Erebidae; genus Euclidia; species Euclidia mi. The sequence goes on from OX123196.2 coordinate 35,489,398, forward strand.
TATTTTATTTAAAAACTTCCTGCAAAATACATTGCACAAGGCGGACTTAATGCCTATAGGCATTTTCTCCCAGTCAACCTTTAGGTGATGCAGAGATGATCATGGCAAGTGTATACTACAACAGAGTAAAATTAAGGAGAATACGCAACATAATACATACTTATAATTTAAATTTTAATACATAAAATAACCATACATACATATAAAATAAATACATATATAAATATAGGTATATATACATATATATAATACATATATACACATGCAAATAAATTTTATTATTAAAAAGATAGACTGCTAACAAGTAAGTTATAAAGTGCTACTGAGAAGCTTCCGACAATTTGCTATACAAAAGCTGGCGAACTCTAAATTTGAACGTGGCACGGCTACTGGACGTCCTAACTTCGGGAGGGAGATCATTCCAAAGAATCTATCCTGATTGGATATTGAAAGAAGAATGTACTAAAGTAGAAGTGTGAGATGGACAGAGAAGAAGAAGGTTATTAGTAGATCGCAAGTTCTTATCATGGTTGGAGCAAAGATATTGAAAATAAGGTACTAGATATGACGGACCGTTAGGAGAGTGAAGAAAAGAGTATAAAGTCGTTAGAGTACGCAAATTTCGTCGCTGACGAATCGGCAACCATTTTAATTCCTTGCGAAATTTAGAAACGTGATCGAACTTACGCAAATTAAAAACGAACCGAATGCAATAATTGAGAAGTCGGTCAAGTTTGTTGAGTAGATCTGCATTCAGGTCGAGATAACACACGTCACCATAGTCAATTATAGGGAAGATTAAAGTTGGCACAAGCATTGCCTTAGTTTTAAATGGAAGAAAATTTTTGAGACGATACAGTGAGCGCTGAGTCCCAAATACTTTTTGGCTGACGACTGAAATCTGAGTCCGCCAGTCAAGGTTGCTATCTATCTGTAGACCAAGATTTTTCACAGATGTCGAGAATGGTATAGCACACCCGTTAAAAATTACAGGCGACAGGCTTGTGAAATCTATCCTGGTAATCATACGCGGACTTCCCACCACGATAGCTTGGCATTTTGTAGGATTAACGCAAAGGCCAAATCTGTCCGACCACACTCCTATAGCATGTAAGTCTCGATTAACATCTGCAATTAAATCGGGCAGCTTGTCCACCCTTGCCTGAGCGTAAAGCTGCAAGTCGTCAGCATATAGATGATACGCACACTGAAGTTCATGAGTGATGAGGTTAATGAATAGTGAGAATAGAAGTGGAGAGAGAATTCCGCCTTGTGGAACCCCAGCGTCCAGTCACACCAATTCGACGATGTCTCATCAATGCGAACCGATTGCTGGTGACCACGAAGATATGAAGAGAACCAATCCCGAGCCTCAGATGAAATATTAAGGTGGGAAAGGATGGCCAAAAGTACATCGTGGCTGACGGTATTAAAGGCGTTTGAGAAGTCCACCAAGACTAAGACAGTAACCTCGGCTTTCTCCACGCCCGCCCTAATATCGCCAGTCACCTTCAGCAGAGCGGAAACAGTACTGTGACCAGGCCGGAATCCAAATTGGAATGGGCTAAGGATATTATTGGATAGGATGAATCGGGATAACTGCTTGTGTACACAAGCCTCTAGGACTTTTTAACTTCATCTAAGGTGACGGGAGAAAAATTAAAAGGATTTAAATTAAGTGTAGGCAGTCCCGCAATGAAGTCAATCGTTTGACGCATGGTTAGACGATCCAGAGTATTCGAGGTAATGAAATGAGTATTGATATCGTCTAACCCAATAGTCTCCGGTAGGCTGCACTGCCTCGATCTGCCTATCCCCAACGTCCCTAGAAATCGCCAGATATCACCTGGAGATCCACAGTCGATATTGCTTATGATGTGTCGGCGTTTGGCATTGCGTATCATCTGGTTGCAGCGATTTCTTGCAGCCTTATAATAGGCCCAGCTATCGTCCGAGCGATTCCGTTTGAATGCCCTGAATGCACGATCACGTCTCCTCATCGCCATCAGAACTAACCTAGACATCCATGGTGCTGGTGGACGTTTCAACCTAACCTTCTTAACAGGGGCATGATCGTCATAAAGCTGCATAACAGCTGTATTAAAGAGGTCAAGCTTCTGATCGATAGTGACTGCCACCATCAGAGGTTCCCAGTCGATCAAGGAGGCATCAGAACAGAGCATCTCTACATTCATCCTGGCAAAGCAACGCTTGTACAATACTTTAGGTTGAGGTTTGGGAGGGTTGAGGGCGTAGGCAAGGAAAATGAGGTCATGGTGGGAAAAGCCGGGAGCAGGATACTGACCATGGGAAGATACTAAGGACGGACTAGAGGTTAACATCAAGTCAAGCCAGGTGTCGTCGCCATTATTGTTGTGGTGAGTGGCTTGCAGTGGTAATACACTAAGACTGGCTGACTTGAAGATGTGTAGGAGTTTTTGTGCACGAGGAGTCTGGGTAGAGAGGAGGTTGGTATTGAAATCTCCCATAATTACGTGATGTTCGTACTCAGACCCTAAAGATTCTAATACCAGTTCTAAGTCGGTGAAATAATCAATTGCAGGGGGACAATATACTACTTCAAGGACAATTTTAGTCCTCCTAACCCAAACCTCTAGGAAAAGAAATTTAGCAGAAGTTTTACAAGGGGAAGAGGCAAGAATTTTATAAGAAAAGTCACTTCGCAAGTAAATTGCGACACCGCCGCCTCTTTCTCTACACGGTCGTTGCGAATGAGAACATATCCCAGTAAAGGATAAGTGGTTGAAAGAAGTTGAGGTTTGAGCCAGCTCTCCGAAATTAGGACGGCATGAACATTTGCATCAGAAAATGCCTCAAGGAGGTCACTGTAGTGACTTGCCACACATTGAGCATTTATGTGACACACATTCAGTAATCTATTTGAACAATTTGAATTTCTGTTGAATGTCTCACGTACAAAATCACCAAGTGATACGTCAGCAATCGAGGAGAAACTATCATCAGCAGACGAAACCAAAGAATTGTTAGCAGATATAAATATGTCATCATTAATATTCATACATTAATAAATATATATAAATATATAAATAAAGTGAAATAAAAATATATCAAGTTATTAATTTACCACAAAATATTATCATTACTGCACCACCCGCCAGCTAAATTCACACAATAAACACTTAACAGAAAAATAACATAAACTTAAACACGAGAACAAAATTAGTGTTGAAACATTATGGGCCAGATATCAGGCCTTACTAAATTTAAACATCTCTCAACAATGAATACTGTATAATGCTACTGCTACACCTGCATTAGCGTTAACGTTAATGGCAATGGCCAACTACGCGTTAGTTAACGCGTTAACAAATTCGCGTCGGCATTTAGTATTTTAACGCGTTAAAACGTTGGCCACATCTACGTAGCGCCCAAATTAACGCGCTAATTAAAGCGTTAAGACGCAAGTGTAGCAGGAGCATAATAATTTAAAACTAACATAATATGACACATTTAGCATCAAGATAAAAAAAAAAATTCGAACGCACCCAAAACGTTTTGTTACAATCTGACAAGATTGACACATGTCAACTGTCAATGTAATAACTTGGCAAATTACGAAACATGTATCACAGAGTACCTTTTTATATAACATGTATGTAGTAACATTAAATAAATTTGGAAATAAATTAGTGGGTAAACAGAACTTAATAAACGAAAAGTAAACAAAATGGTTAAGCCGATAAGAATAAGAGAATCTCTTATGAATTATGGAGCCAATAAACTTATGAAGTTAAATATAACAACAAGAATACAACGCTGGTGTCACCTCAGTTTTTACGGGAGTTCTTGTTTGCCACACCGGACGTGCTAATTCAATACCTACGCAGTAAGCTTTGTGCCTCGCAAAGTTATTGTGTTACATCGCGTCGTCTCGAGTAATTACAGCATTTATGTTCGTACTTAAATAATATAACATTCAAAGAATGGAGTACCTATAGTCGTATTTTTAATTAGACGAAGCCAACTGACAGTAACTAATGTCACTTTGTAAAATAATGCTGCCATATTTAAAGTAATAGTGACACGTTTAGTTCTCGTTCAATCAGATGAATGAACAATGAATGTGAACAGTTAATCATTTCAAACTATAAAAGAATATTATTTCTATTTTCTATATTTCATTCGAAGCAGCAATTGTTAAAGCTACTCTTATAGATATAGACATTGCACGGCAGCACAAACAAGAACATTGCGATAATTATGTTGTGGACGAGATGGCAGCGCAGCATGGGATAATTGTTTTACGTCTGCCCCCATACCACTGTGAGCTCAATCCCATTGAGTTGGTATGGGCGCAGGCTAAAGGATATATTGCAAGAAATAACAAAACCTTCAAAATGACAGAAGTAAAAAAACTTTTTGAAGAAGGACTTCAACATATCACTCCTGAAAAATGGAGTAGCTGCGTGTCTCATATAATTAAATTCAGATTAGGGCGGTAGGTGTGAAAAAGTGAAGACAGTCGAAATTTTAAAAGTTTAAATTTAATTATTTCAAAGCCTAATTAACTGCTAGATTTGTTTACACAGTGTAATATTGTTCATAATTGCACTGTACTCACGTTTGTAGATCTGAAACGTAGGTCTATGTAATCCTACATCTGCAACTTACACCACCTGCCAGCACTGCACACTCATAAAATACACATCACATTTAAGAAGCACACAAGTACTGAACAGGCGAACGGCAACTCACATCAGAATGGCTGAGCTATCTAATATTAAAGCAGCACAGAACAGCCTTGAGGAAATGTTCTCGAAGAGGATGGCGGAGCTCGAAGCGCAGCTACAGGGAGGCACAGCAAAAGACACTGTTGCGAAGGTGGCAGAGGAGTTCCGCACCTTCAGGGAACTCATGTTCACGATGCTCAGCCTTCTCCGGAAGCAAATCAATGAGTGCTGTCAAAGTATTGACAGTATAGAGACAAGACAGAGGCGCAAAGCACTCATCTTTCTTGGAGTACCGGAGGTGGACAAAGAGGACTGCAGGGATACCATGCTGAAGATACTAGACAGGATGGAGCTGCCAACAATCACTGCAGATAGCATCAATGTGTGCCACCGAATCGGCACCCCCAGCAGTGGTCATCACCGTCCAATCCTGGTCTGGTTCTCTGAGATGGATCAAAGGTCTGCCGTCTGGCGTACTAAGACCAGACTAAAAGGCACATCCACGTCGGTGAAGGAGTTTCTAACAAAATCCAGACAGATGATCTTCGGTAAGGCCCGGCAACACTTCGGAGTGCGGACTTGCTGGACCCAGGACGGTGTCATCATGGTGAAGACGGCGGATGGCACTCGTCACAAAATTACAACCACCGAGGAACTCAATGGCTTGCAGCAAAAATATCCCAAGCGATGTGACTCCGCGTCCGTGGATAAGAATGGCGCCGGGTCTGCTGGGACGTCAAACGCGAACTCCAAACCGCGTAAATAGTAACTTTTTATTATTAATTTATAAACTTTTAGCGTAATTTTTAATACTGTCCTTTGTTTTGTTTATTGTACTAGTTTGCTTTAGAATCTAATTGTCATTTTGTCAATAACGCAAGTGACAGTTTGGTAGCTCTGTGTCAAAGTGACGTTTACCATGTTGCGTTCGGAAACTGTCATCGATAGATTCTCTTTGATTTTTATGTTTTTTATGTGCTTCATTTTGTGTTCTTTTTTTGTTTGTTTGTTAGCTGGCGGGTGGTGCAGAGAGGACTGCTTTGCCAATATCATATACGTATATTTTAGTTATAGATAATAATAATATAACTTATTTATTACTATTTTATATTTATATTTATTATTTTATTATAAAACTAATGGATATTGATAATATTAATATTGATGAATATTTGTCGGCTAATGAGTCTTTTGCCTCCTCAGACAATGTGAGTTTTTGTTTAGTGGACGGTACTTTGAGCGAATGTCTAAGAAAATCACTTGCATACCGTTCAGGTTTCCTTAACGTGTGTCACATAAACGCTCAAAGTATATCCAGTCACTACAGTGATTTACTGGATACTTTTTCCGATTCGAATGTGCATGCCATCCTGGTTTCGGAGAGTTGGCTAAAACCAACGCTTTCTTCCACTTCCTACTCTCTGCCTGGCTTCATCCTCGTTCGAAACGATAGAATCGTTAAGAGAGATGGTGGAGTTGCTATCTACCTCCGCAGTGCTTTTTCTTTTAAAATATTAGCTTCTTCTTCACCAACCTCTTCGCCTGCGGAGTACCTATTTCTCGAGATTGACGTCAAGGGAGTTAAAGCTGTCCTTGGCGTCGTCTATTCTCTCCCCTGTGCTGACTATTTCTCCAGTCTCGAGCCGATTCTGGAATCTTTAGGGTCTCAGTATGCGCATCATATCGTCATGGGCGATTTTAATACCGACCTCCTCTCCCGATCCAGTCGTTCCTATAAGCTCCTCGACATCATTGAGTCAACCAGCCTCCATGTTTTACCCCTGCAAGCCACACACCACAACGATAATGGGGAGGATACTTGGCTTGACTTAATGATTACCTCTGCTCCTTCCCTTGTAACCTCCCACGGCCAACTTCCTGCACCCGGATTCTCCCGTCATGACCTTATTTACCTTACATACCGTTTGAAACCTCCGAAATCCCCTCCTAAAGTTGTGCGCATGCGTTGTTTTGGTCGTATGGATGTGGATAAGCTAAGTCAGGATGCTGCACTGATAAACTGGGACAACTTGGTATCTGCCTCCACGGTGAATGAAAAAGTGGATATTTTTAATGCTGTTGTTAGTGAACTATTTGATGTCCATGCTCCCATTAGGCGGGTGAAGCTGAAGCGTCCACCAGCACCCTGGATCACAGCGGGTGTTCGAATGGCTATGCGCCGTAGAGACCGGGCGTTTAGGCAGTACAAGAGGGATCGGTGTGAGGATAACTGGGCGCTTTTCAAGTCTGCAAGAAATCGGTGCAATCAGATGGTGCGCAACGCTAAACGCCGATATATCCTCAGTAACATCACTTGTTCATCGCCTGCCAGTACCTGGAAGTTCCTTGGAACACTAGGTATTGGTAAACAAAGGCGTATTGATTTTCGTGGGACTCATGATTTGGATGACATCAATCGTTTTTTTACCACTACTGCTTCGCTTGATCACCAAGTTATGAGTCACACGGTTCAGTATTTAGATGGGTTACCTCAACCCAACATAGACTTTTTTCATTTTTCTCCTGAGTCTCCGGGCGATATCAAAAAGGTCATCCTCTCCATAAAATCTAATGCTGTGGGATACGGCAATATCAGCCGTCGTATGATTACGACGATACTGGATCATCTCTTGCCGGCAATATCCCACATCATTAATTTTTCCCTAGAGTCTGGTACCTTCCCTTCCTTGTGGCGCAAAGCCTATATAATTCCACTGCCCAAAATCCAAAATCCCACTCTCCCTGAACACTTCCAACCTATTTCTATCCTACCATTCCTTTCCAAAGTGCTAGAGGCCTGTGCACACAAGCAGCTATCTTGGTTTGTCCATCACAACAACTTGCTGAGTCCCTTTCAATCAGGCTTCAGGCCAGGTCATAGCACAACTTCTGCCCTCCTTAAAGTGACTGGCGATATTCGTGAGGGTATGGAAAACACCAAACTAACAGTGTTAGTGTTGATTGATTTTTCCAATGCCTTCAATACCGTCAGTCACGATATCCTATTACATATCCTATCCCACCTCAAGGTCTCGGCTGGAGCTCTGGATTGGTTTTCTGATTATCTTCGAGGTCACCAGCAGTCCGTCCGCGTTGACGAGTCCTCGTCGAGATGGTTCGAGATGACCTCTGGCGTTCCTCAAGGCGGCATTCTTTCACCTCTTTTATTTTCTATATTTATAAATCTCCTAACACAAAATCTTCAGTGCGCCTACCATCTGTACGCAGATGACTTGCAGATTTACACACAAGTAAATGCGGATTGCATTACCGAGGCCATCGGTAAGATCAACGACGATTTGGCAGCTATATTAACCTGGTCGGACAACTTTGGTCTAACTGTCAATCCTAGGAAGACTCAGGCGATTGTTGTTGGTAGTCAGTGGCTTTTAAATAGACTTGACTTCTCGTCTCTGCCCGATATAACATTTAATGGGACCACCATCAGTCTGTATCCAACAGTCAAAAACCTCGGGCTACACTTAGATAACGCGCTGAATTGGCAAGCTCAGATAATTCAGGTGAGCCAGAAGGTCACTGGTTCTCTACGCGCTCTCTACCGCCTAAGGAATTTTCTACCATCCGAGACCAAGACAATGTTAGTGCAAACTTTAATTTTCCCTCTGATCGACTATGGCGATGTATGTTACTTTGACCTGAATGCAGATCTCCTTAATAAACTTGACCGTCTTCTAAATAACTGCATTCGATTCATTTTCAATCTTCGCAAGTATGACCATGTGTCTACTTATCGCTCCCAACTAAAGTGGCTTCCTATCCGTCATCGCCGTAGATTGCGAGCTCTCACTACCCTTTATACTATTCTTACGTCCCCCACTTCTCCGCAGTATTTGACCTCCTGTTTTCAACTTTTATGTACTAACCATGAAAGAAACCTCCGTTCTGCTAACAACCTTCTTCTCACAGTCCCTTCTCACAACTCCAATTTTCTTCACTCTTCTTTCACTGTCCAATCTATCCTTCTCTGGAATGCCCTCCCTCTTGAAATCAGGATGGCCAAGACTAAGTATACATTCAAGTCTAAGGTGAAGGAACTTTTGTTGGCTGAGTCGGCAATTGTACAATAAATCACATAAATTTCAATTTAATTTAATATAAATATACCCATGTATTTATTTATCTATATACACACACATATATATATATATTTAATTATATGTTATTATGTAATATATTTATATATATTTGTATGTAGGTTTATAATTTGCATATATTTATGTAATATTTGTTATGTATGTATTTAAAATACGTTTATTTATTTGTATGTACCTAGAAATCGACGTAATTTTCTTAGTTTAATTTAATTCTCTTTGTCTTATATTACACCTACTACTTTTCTCTCTGCACCACTTTAAGGTAGACTGGGAGAGAATGCCTATGGCATTAAGTCCGCCTGTATACTTTGTGTATATGAAGTTTTAAATAAATAAATAAATTAAAGAAGAAGACAAAATGTATGTGTGACTCGTCTACATGATCGACAATGTTTCAGACAGATTTATAATTAATGTCACCGAAAGCGATAGTGATGATTTTTTTATCTGATGATGAATAAACACAAATTTAAGTAATAAGCGATGTTTTTTATTTTCATAACCTACCTATAAATTTTTATATTTTATACATTTATAGTTTCAACTACATGATGTATTAAAATTAGGACAGTCTTACAAGTTTCCTCGCGATGTTTTCCTTAATGTTTAAAACACTAGGTATTCAGTATAGGTAAATACTATAGGAACATAGTTTCGAAAACTCGTTGGTATGTACAAAGCACGACTAAAATTCGAACACCGTACCCGATATCGGCCTTTCGGCACACTAACTATTCACTAGACAATCGAGGCAATTTCATTCATTCAAGAGTTTTTTCAATCATTCACTTTGTCACAACACTATTTTTATTTCATCATAAGCTAACAACACAGTAAACGTCAGTTGACTTCGTCTAATAAAAAATACGACTATAACTACCTACTTATGTATTTGTATGCAAACTCGGCATCATGGTACCATATAATTAATTACATCGTTAATCATACCAGCGTTACGCAAGCAGTTCGCTTAGAATTCACCTTTAAAATTATTCGTAGGCAGGCGAATTGGTTGGTACATGATATGAGTCACTCTTATAAACTAATAAGGCATCACCTCATAACAATACTAGGATTAAAAATAATACCTACATTGGTTAAGGTTATAGATAAAAAAGTTAGGTAACATATACCTACAGAACCTCAAGGTATGTCTTCTCGTCAAATATTTATTCCTTTGGATTGCGGAGGTCGGTGGCTTCGACAGCAATCATCATCATATGGATAAGCTATTATTTTGCCATATCAGGTTAGACTGGAATGCGGACGTCAGTCTCCAAGAACAAAAGTCTTGGAAGCATCCGAGATAAAGCTGTTGAAGGTATGCCTACTTTAATCTTAGCAAAAGTAAGTTCTTTTTAATAAAGTAACTTCCACAAGATATTATACTTTATAAAATATTAAGGAAGTCAAATTAAAGCGATAACGCCAGGTTAGTAACATCTGCTGGGGTAGGCAGATGCTACGGAACGCCATTTGCAACGATCCTGACATATCTCTCTTGCTTCATTCACTCCCATCAGATTCCTTATGCATGCTCTTCTGTTCAGGGTACTTCTTACCTGTCCTGTTTTTAGGATGTCTCCAATCTGGTCAGAGAACGACCGCCTAGGTGTTCCCCTTCGTCCTGTTCCTTACACACTTGCCTTATATATCTGCTTGGTCAGTCTTTCGTCATTCATCCTCTCCACGTGCCCAAACCATCTTAGCATTACCTTACTTTTCTCGATGCTTGTCACTATAACATCTTCTTTTACTCCACAACACTCTCTTATCACGCAATTCTTAACTCTGTCAGTCAAAGAACACCACACATACTTCTCAGTGCTCTCATTTCTGCAGCATTTATTTTACTTTCATGACTCTTCTGCCATACCCAACTATCACTACCATACATAAGAGTAGGTACTAACACCCTTCTATGGACAGCCAAACGTGCCTTTTTAGACACGTTTTGGCTATTCATAAACGCCTTCAGAGCTCCATTCACTCTATTACCTGCATTAACTCTTCTTTCAATATCTTCTACAGTCTTACCATCTTTTGTAAACAGCGTACCTAAATATACAAACTCATTCACTTGCTCCACTCGCTGTCCATCGATCATAACATTACAAGCCGTAACGCATTCCTCCTTTTCAAAAACCATAACTTTCGTTTTACTTACATTCACTTTCATTCCTTTCCTCTCTAACGCACCATGCATGATTATTACCATCTCCTGCAACTCCTCCGCTGAAGATGCAGGTATAACCTGATCATCAGCATAAAGGAGGCATTTGACAAGTAACTCATTCATCCTTAATCCACAATCACTAAGTTTCAAATCTTGCAAACAACTGTCCATGAAGAGGTTGAACAGCCACGGCGACGCTACACATCCTGCTAACACCTGTGTTGATGGTAAACCAGTCAGTGTATGCCCCGCTTATCCTCACACAAGCTCTAGAATCCTCATAAAGGGATTTCAGAGCTCGAATGAGGCTACTGTTCACCCCATACATCGACAGTAACGACCACATTTCATTCCTCACCACTTTGTCGTAAGCCTTTTCCAAATCCACGAATGCGCAGTAGACCTTTCGACCTTTGGCCAAAAATTTCTCGGCTATGCATCGCAAGGAAAAGACTTGATCCGTACACCCCTTACCCTTTCGTATTTCAAAGTGTAAGGGGCGAGACGTTTGAAATTCGCTGGTTGGTGAAGCCTCCAGTGTGAGTGAGGGCCGAGCCCTCGCACTCGGGGCTAGAGGCCTCGCCGGTAGATATGCTGTAGTCGTTCACTCGATTATTTTTTCTGGACGAGTGAGCATTTTTCTCATATTTATGTTTTGGAAACGTGTTCAAATTCATAAGTTGCCAAAACTTACTTGCAAAATCTACGTAAAAAGTAAATAGCAAGAAATTGCATATACATATTTAACTAATTACTTAAGTAAAACGAAAAAAAAAACGAAGCGATATTCATATTGCATTTTATTCAATATAAAACAAAAAATTTGCCGTGTGGTTGACGGCATAGAATACAAGTGTCACCACCCCCTATCTTCCCGTGGGTGTCGTAAGAGGCGACTAAGGGATAACACGATGCAAATACCATCATTGAGTAGAGACGGAAAACTCGACATCAAACCCTATACGACTGCCTCGTTGGTCTCGCGGCATAAATGTGCGCGTGGGATCGGGAGGTCCCGGGTTCGATTCCTGGGTCGGGCAGTGTTATTGGGTTTTTCTGTCACGAAATTCTCAGTAGCAGCGCGGAGTCTGGAAATGTGCCCGGTACGGCAATAAGCTCGCCCCTTATTACGTGGGACTAAAGTATATCTGGCGAAAAGTGGGTGTAGAAATACACCTCTGCCTACCCCTTCGGGGATAAAAGGCGTGACGATATGTATGTATGTATGTATGTATGTATGTAAAACAAGAAATTAAACCTAAACTTCAATTTATGCGAGTGATAGCTGGCTAAAAAGGGTATCACGTCGAAATTATTGAAGCGATATGTTGTAGAGCATGCATGTGTGCACCTAAGTAATCTGATGATAATGAATGTTGGAATGTACAGCGACAATAAAGCTGTATTGTCGTGGCGGAGCGGAGTGGCAAAACAAACATAAAACAGAAATGACTTATTCCCGTCGTACGACGTCGTGCGACGATGCCGCGTCTCGCCTCATACAGATCTTCCATTCACCCCATTTGTCTACTCTACTAGTCGCTTGTTGCAGACAGTATGTAGCCCGTGCTTTCGCATCGACGACCCAGCCCCGATACACATTAAATAACTTGACCTCTCGCTGCACTCGGAGAATTAATTCGTTTTATCAATTTGCACAAGTTTCATTTGAAAGGTAGCTCTAAGCCAAAAAGGTTCAATATAGTTAGTCAGAATAAAAATATTGTTTTTACCTTCCTGAATTAGATTGTTACTGAATATTAAAGGTTATTATTAAACTCCTCGGCAATAACCATCAGATCAAATTCGTACCACAACTTTTCTATTGAAATAATAATATTTATAATATAATATAAATAATAATAAATAAAGTATTTAATATGAGTGTAATTATTATCCATGACATATATGCATTGGCCGCGAGTCTTTGTTGATTAACGTTTTATTACACATTTATTGGCTTATTTAAGTAAATATGGTGTAAACAGGGCTTTGTAGCTGCGATTGATTTTGTAATTATATGTCAAACAGCAAGAGAAACTTAATGAAAATCAAAACACATCGTTGTATTTAGTTGCATATTAATGATTCTCAGAATATGTTTTCCATTAGTTTCCACTGCAAATAGGACTACGGTACGGATCAACTCAAATAGGATTAATTAGTGATTCAAACCGAAGATGCGATGCTTCACAGAATTGCGAACTGATACTGACTTACCATAGCGACGATGACCGTAGGCTTCCGAGAAAGCATGTAGGCAGATAATAGGCCTTACCGTATAGTTCAGGTACCTATATAATTTTTCTTGACAACATAAGCCAATGTGTGTCCACTGAGAAATAGAAAGAAAGAAAAAGTATTTATTCTCAGGCTGCATACATTGACATTAAGAAAATAACAATTAAAAAAAAAACACCCACCTACACAATAAAAAAAACAAAAGAAAATTATACAAAATAAAAGTAAACAAAAGAAACTAAGCAAAATAAAAATAAAATATAACTGGTGCGTACGCCGCACTATGAGCACCACTGAGAAAGGTAGCCAACTCAGCCCATGCTGGGCGATAGTCACCCAGCGCTGATTTTCAGTTGGCAACCTAAGTGACTCACGGACAGGGGTGTGCTTGTAGCAACAATACCTAAATAAATAAATTATAATATAATAGTGGAAATATAATAAGTATGTAATATAAATGTAAGTTATAACATATTTCATACAATATACATAATATAAGTACAGCGACATTACCACGTGTCTCCATAATTATGCATCCAAAGAGTATGTATGCACTACGTATGCATCGTGACGTGGCACATCACGCCGCATGTGAATCATTCGTCGTGACGTGGCACATCACTAACAATTCTAACAAAATGGAGCCCGGCCCGACCGTCGCAATGATCGCCATGGCCGACCTTTTCCCAATAAAAAATCAGTCATTCAGCTTCAAAAACTTGAATGATGTGCGAAGAGATGTGTCGCAAGACTCGCAAGTGGGTATTATTTCCACCCACAGTCTTTACAAGAAAGTTTGTGAATAAAATAGTCACAGCAAGTCCGTTGTAATGTTGTCTCATCTTGGGAAGGTATGTAAGTAAAACATATTAAACAACACCACATCAGTAACACAATACATGATCCCCCAAAATATCCAGCCAGTAACTTTAATAGGTATTTATTACTTTACAGAAGCAGTAGGCTGTTATTAACCAAGAAATAACCTAGCCACAGAATAGGTTAGCATGGCAGATAGCTTTATTACCAAGCTCTATCTGGTCTTCACCAGATGTACCTAGTTTACAACAAGGTTAGTAATTTTACAGAAGTTTGACAATAATATTATTACTGAACAAAGTAAATTGTTTATAAAAGAAGTATGACAGAGAAGTATGACTGTTTTGTTTCTATGATTCTATGTGTTTCATGATAGTAGGTTTAATTGTAAATATTTTGCATTATTAAGTTTATTGTCTATATATTGAAATTTTAGTAATATGAAGATCAATGTGTAGATATTGCATATATAATATTATATGAAAGACATGTTACAATTAATTTGCTGGTACTTGAATTGTGATGCAAGCAGGAAATCCTTTAATTTACTTTTAAAGCCAAAGACTGATTTTAAATCTCTTACAGGTAGTGGGACGTTGTTCCAGCATTTAGAAGCAGAATAACGAAAGCTACCTCGAAATGCTGTAGTTCTGTGTGGCTGTATGGCTAATTGCTGAGCACCGATTCTGCTCTTATACTGCCTATGTATATTTACCCAAGTAATTTTATTGAACAAGTATAGTAGACATTTATGTTTTAACACTCCAAACATGAGGCATGCAAGGTGAAGTTTCTGTCTGGATTTTATTTTCAACTTACATACATAGACTCACGCCTGTTTCCCCGAAGGGGTAGGCAGAGGCATATTAAACGCACACTTTTCGCCAGAGTTTTGATCCCACGTAATAGGTGGTGAGCCTATTGCCGCTTATCGGGATATTTTGTTTGCCAGAGCCTCGTCCGTTGATCGGCAGGTGCACCACTTGCAGGTGAGGTTGGCTTGGGACCCTAAGTTCTTGGTGGGAACCCTATGCACCCTATACACCCATTTTCAACATTTTATGCATATTGAGAATTGGTGTAACATGATCCCGTTGTGGTATGTCGAAACAAAAACGCGCGCAGGCATTTTGTATTCTCTGCAGTAGCTTCTCTACAGAGAAGCTACTGCAGAGAATACAAAATGCTCCTAGACTCTTAGCTCGTACACGAGCTAAGAGTCTAGGAGCAAACACAGTGTCAGCATAGTTTAATTTAGAGAGAACAATAGACTCAACTAGCTGTATTCGCAGCTCTTTACTGACATAGGGTCGTAGTTTATACAAGATTTTTAGGCGGTAGAAACAATTTTGTACACAGCTGGACACATGACTCTCGTATCGAAGTCCCTGACCAATGATGAGTCCTAAATTTCGCGCCTCCGTTACCCGCTCTATACCCACCCCGAACATGGATATGTTACTGGTAGTAGGTTTTATCTTTTCTAATTGATTTCTGGATCCGAATAACACATATTTTGTTTTTGATGGATTGGGTATAAGCGAGTTATGAGTGGACCAAATTGCTAGTCTATCCAAGTCCTCATTAATAGCTTTTATTGCTAAGTCGAGTTCGTGCGGCTTAAAAGAAATATATATTTGCCTATCATCTGCATACATGTGATATTTAATTTTTTTTTTTTTTTTTTTTTTTTTTTTTTTTTTTTTTTTTTTTTTTTTTTTTTTTTTTTTTATTTAAGTACTAAAAATGATTACAAGCCATATTTTCTTATATCTAAGCTCGCCAAACTTTTACGTTTGATGGCGAGAGGCGCTCATTTACATATAAATTTACAAAAATAAAAAGCAAACCAAACAATACCTATTACAATGGCACAATAAAAAAATATTCTAGTTATGTCTTCTTCCATATTTTAACACTTATTTTTATGATCTTAGCCAACTAATATATATAAACCAAATAGGTATACTTAAATACACCTTTTATTTTAACTTCCTCCACTATAATATTAAATAAACATATATAGATCTACATTTTCTTTTGGATTTTTTTGTTGTTTATTTCTTAAACTCAGCAGTTAAGTATAATATTCTTTAACTTTGTTTTAAGTGACCCTTTACTAAGTTTAGCTTCTTCTCTTAACAAATCTATTTTATTAAACACTTTAGGCACTAAATACTTAGATGTTCTTTTACCATAATAGTTAGTTATCTCTGGTTGGAATAGTTTGTTCTCTCTTACCCTACGTGTATTGTACTTATTTTTAACATTTATTTTATATTCATTATTGTAATAATATTCCAATCCTATTAAATATTCTAGTTTTTTATCTACGGGCATAATTTTACAGATAGGGAATAACTTATCATACTCTTTATTGCACTTATCTTTTATGTTTTTACTAACTAAGAGTTTAATCAGTCTTAATTGTAAGTCTTTGATATTATTTAAATATGTTATAAAGGTTCTCCCGTATACTAGGAGCCCATAACTAATTAACGAGTCGGCAAGAGCGAAATAAACTACACTAAGAGTCTTTTTGTTCAATACCTGTTTGAGTTGGTAAAACTTACATAATACTGATCTTAGCCTATTACAAATATCCTCTACATGTAATCTCCAATTAAAGGTTTTGTCTATTGTTAGACCTAAATATTTAAACTTATCTACATACTCTAATTTACTACAATAACAATTATATTTATTCCTATGCAGACATTCGTACGTGTGTCCTATCACTGCGAGATTATCACTGTTTACAAATCTAACGTTGCGATTGTGTGGTGAATGAATGTGCATACACTTAGTTTTCGCCAGATTCAATATGATGCCGTTGTCATGTGCCCATTTGGTTATATTTTCGAAATCGCTCTGAATACACCTCTGTACCTCGGCTATGTCTTTGGATGCATAAACAAGACACATGTCATCGGCGTACATAAATACCTTACATTTTTTAATGACATTTGACACACTGTTAACGTGCATTATATAACCGACAGGACCGTATACTGAACCGGTCGGCACACCTAACTCAATGTCTGCGTCTTTACCAGCAACACCTGTGATAATTGTGCTCATTTTGCGACGAGTTAAATAATTTTTAAACCATTTATTTATGGGCCCTCTTATTCCGCATTCATCCATTGCCTGTAGTAATATTTCGTGGTCTAAAGTGTCGAATGCCTTTTTGTAGTCGATGAATAGTGCTATAATTTGTTTTCCTAAGTCTAGGCAGTCGTTTATATAATCTGAGAATCTCGTCAAGGCAGATACAGTGTTGCGCCCTCTACGAAAACCGTGCTGAACGTCACTTAATATTTCGTGTCGTTCTAAGAATGCGCTAATCTGGCCAACTATAATTTTTTCAGTAATTTTGTCTACAACAGATAATATCGCAATTGGCCTATAATTAGCATACTCTAAATGACTACCTGATTTGTATATGGGACGTATAATTGCATGTTTTAACTGGTCAGGATAGTAACCCTCATATAATGACATATTTATAAATGCAGCTAACACAGGACTTATTTTTTTGCGTAAATAAATAATATCTTGCACCCGTATTCCATCCATCCCGGGGGCTTTCTCACAAGACAATATTTTAATTACCTTTTCTACGTCTGTCGAAGTCACTTTACAGAATCTAAAGCTTACTACACTTGGTTTGATATACGTCTTTCTATCTAGAAACTTATAGTTACAAACATGTTTAATGTCTTTTATTTCTTCCGTAAACGTTTTAGAAAAGTTTGAACTAATTTCTTTAATGCTGTCAGTTTTCCCTAAATACTTTAAAATAACATCGTCTATGCTAGTTTTGTTTCGTCCCAACCATAAGTTAATATTTGCCCATATTTTCCTATAATCACCCTTACATTTTAAAATTTGTTCCTGCCTATAATTATTTTTGGCCCTAATTATTAATTTATTAACTCTATTTCTAAATTTTGTAAAGTCTAAACGCTTAATCATATTCTTTGGATCTGCCTTCCATACTCTAAATAAATAATCTCTACGTAGTAACATTGAATATAAATACTTATCTATCCATGGCTGTCTTACAGTTTTCTTATTATTTAAGGTAATTTTCTTTGTACTTTCGTTATAAATCCCACGGAATACACTACACATAGTCTCATATAATAATACAGGGCATGTGATCGTAAGCAACTGAGCCCAGTCATAATCATCCAGCTTTTGTCTTACCATTTGTTCACTGATCACTTCGCGCACACTACGATTTTCGCTATTGGCACTCACACATTCATTGTCACGCACACATAAGTCTAACACAACTCCAACGGCGTGATGATCGGCGATGCGCGACTCGAGTATATACGCGCACGCGTCACTCTCGCTCCGTCCCGTTCGCACCCAGACATGGTCCAAGCACGATGACTCAAGCCGGCCGTCCGCGATCGCTTCGCGCGTCACCTGGTTACTCGGGATTGCATTTAGTAGACCGCATTCACACAGGGTGTTTTTGTATTTTGTTACTGTCGTATTTACTATGTTGTTTAATATGTTAATATTGGTGTCGCCTATCAGTATAACGTTATCAGATGGCGAAATAGTTTTTATTAAGGTCTTTAATTGCTGAATAAATGTTAGTTTGTTACTAATCGGTGGTCTATATATTGCAATAATGTGTGTTGTATTTCTCCCGCAGTTCAGTTGACCATGCAATGTTTCTACAGCATCTGTGTTTACTATTTTAGCCTCAAAGTTTAATCCATTCTTAGCATATATTAATATTCCTCCTCCTCTGCAAGTTTCTCTAGTATGTATAAATGTATTATATCCTTCTATGTGGTACATTGTAAGTTCTGACTTCTTTATATTTATCTCGCTTAATATTATTATATCTATATTGTATTTAATTTTATCAAGTAAAACTAATAACTCGTTGAAGTTTTTTCGAAGTGATCTGATGTTTAGGTGAAATATATGGGTGTTCGATATTTTTTGGTGTATATCTTGACTTAAATCCATTATATCAGAGTATCTTTTAAAGTTCAATTCATTGCTATTATCGTATGTGTGATCGAATTTTGCTGTTCAAATTCACCTCGTGTGTACTCGCCTCATTAGGCCCGCGTTTATTTGAATTCCTCGAATTGATTTAAGTCGTCTTCCGATCTAATGTTGTATATCTTTTTTTGGTCACTGTTCTTTTTAACCAAGATGCTACAGTTTTGCACCCAAATATATTGAAAACCTTTCGGTTTTAGTTTATTTCTTACTAGCCAAAGAAGTTGCCGTTTATATTTTGGTAAATCCTCGTTTATGTATATTCTCGTTTCACTACCGTTGTCATAGACTTTGCTATTTGTTATCTTCGTTTCTTTCCTAACAAGCATCCAGTTGTTGCGAGCAGATTTAGACCGAAGTGAAACAAGCACAGGCTTAGGCTTTGTGTCCTCAGGTTTTTCTTGACCTACCCTCTTGGCGTCTTCAATATCGCTTGGGTCCAGATTTAGTTTCTGTGCCATTTTTTGCACTAATATTTTTGTGTTTTCGTTGGCCCGTTTCTCTAATCCGTGTATTTCAATGTTTTTCTCTTTATCACTGATCTCTAATTCTTGTACGCGTTCTTCTAACGCCTTATTACATTTCTCCAAGTAGACATTTTTCTGTTCCAATGCCTTTATTTTCTTTTGCGATTCTTCTTTATACTCAAGCAGTGTTTGATACATGTCGGCATAGAATTCAACGCTGTTGGTAAGCTCTTGAATCTTCTTTTCCAAGCTATAAATCACAGTTAACTTTTTATTTACCTCAGCTAAGACGTTTTCACCAGACTCTTCACTTGGATTTAATGTTATTCTTGTGTCATCTGCGGATTGTTTAGGACTGCTTTTATTTGTCTGGCAGTCGTCGCACAGTGAACTGTTTAAGAATCGTTTATTTACACATTTTTTATGGTAAACATTTTCACATTCACCTTTACATTTCACTGTATCATCCTTAGCTAAAGATAAAAACAGTTTGCATTTTTTACATTGCACCATTTTAACTTCGTTTATTTATTTGCACAAAGGGTATTTAGGTACTCGCAATTTAATCGATAAACAGCACATAATGTCAGCACAGTACAAACTAAACAGCTATGGTCCAAGTATAGAAACCTGGGGAACGCCCCTAGTAACAGGTTTAATATTTGATGTGAAGTGGGACCCATTATTGCTGCAATTAGCATCACTATTAATCTTCACATATTGAACACGATTCGTGAGATAGCTGTCAAACCACTTAATTGTTCCAGATTCAAAACCATAGTATGACATCTTGGAAAGCAGAAGCGATCTATTAATTACATCACATGCACGGGAAAAAACAAGTAGGACCAGCAGGGTACAGAGCCCTTCGTTCTGAGCTGCTAAGATGTTGTCTGTAACATCCAGTAGTGCTGTGGTTGTACCACGGCCTTTTCTAAACCCAGACTGTGCATCTGGCAATATATTACTACTTTGAAGGTATTCAGTGAGCTGCATATTAACTACCTTTTCCAAGATTTTTGACATAAAGGGCAGTATACTAATTGGTCTTAAATCTTTGAAAGCAGTGGGGTTGGGAATCTTAGGGATCGGTTGACGATAGCAATCTTCCACAAGTCTGGAAAGCATGACTGTTGAATAGAGTAATTTACTATATGACTCACTATTTCAGCGGTTTGTGGGAGACTAAGCAAAAACATGTCTCGTGCGATGTTGTCAAAACCCTCGGCATTGGACCTTATATTTGACAAAATCTTAAGAATCTTATTTTGATCTACGGGCTTCAAGGAGAAGGTTGTATCACCAAACCTATTAAAATCATAATATGTTAAGTCTTATAAGATAATAAAGAAATCTATCATCATCATATCAGCCAAACGACGTCCACTGCTGGACATAGGCCTCCCCCAAGGTTCTCCACACAGACCGGTCTTGACCCGCCCGCATCCAACCGCCTCCCGCGATCTTGACGAGGTCGTCGGTCCACCCTGCGGGGGGCCTACCTCTGCTGCGTCGTCCGGTGTGTTTCCGCCACTCCAGAACCTTTCTGCCCCAACGGCCATCGGTTCTTCGAGCTATGTGCCCTGCCCACTGCCACTTCAGCTTGGCTATCCGGAGAGCTATGTCGGCGACTTTGGTTCTACTGCGGATCTCCTCATTTCTGATTCGATCTCGCAGGAAAACTCCAAGCATAGCTCTCTCCATCGCCCTTTGAGTGACCTTGAGCCTTCTGATAAGGCCCATAGTGAGCGACCACGTCTCTGATCCGTAAGTCATCACTGGCAACACACACTGGTCAAAGACTTTCGTCTTGAGACACTGCGGGATATCGGACGAGAAGATATGTCGTAGCTTCCCGAACGCTGCCCAACCGAGTTGGATTCGACGATTGACCTCCTTCTCGAAGTTGGACCTACCTAATTGGACTACTTGTCCCAGGTAGATATACTTGTCGACAACTTCGAGCGTAGAGTTCCCAACCTGAATAGGAGCAGGTACAACATGGACGCTCGACATGATTTTCGTCTTGTCCATGTTTATCTTAAGACCTACTTGTTGAGAGACTCTACAGAGGCCATCGAGCATCGTGCCTAGGTCTTCCATGGTCTCAGCCATGACTACGATATCGTCTACGAATCGAAGGTGAGTGATGTACTCGCCGTTGATGTTGATGCCGAGCCCATTCCAGTCCAGAAGCTTGAAAACATCCTCCAGCGCAGTGGTTAACAGTTTCGGGGATACGACATCCCCCTGTCTCACCCCCGCTGGTGGTCCACAAACGCCAAGCATAGGGGCTGGTTATACTCCTCGGACTTCTGTATAACCTGCCGCAGCGTATGTATGTGGTCTATGGTACTATAGCCTTTACGGAAACCGGCTTGTTCGGGAGGCTGGAAGTCGTCTAGCTTGCTCTCGAGACGATTCGTGATAACCCTCGAAAACAGCTTGTAGACGTGGCTCAGAAGTGTGATGGGTCTGTAGTTCTTTAAGAGAGTTTTATCCCCTTTCTTAAAGAAAAGCACCACCACACCTCTGTGCCACGCCTGTGGCGTTTTACCCTCGAGAATGACGGAATTAAATAGCTTCCGGAGGGCTTCTCTAGCGGGTGCACCGCCGGCCTTCAGAAGCTCGCTCGTAATTCCGTCATCACCCGGCGCCTTGTTGTTTTTGAGCTGTTTGAGAGCCACACTAATCTCGTGCATGCTGACGTCTGGGATATCTTCGGTATAGTGTTGGGTCAATCCAGCTCTAGGGTCTGACGCTGGAGTGCTTGCGGGTTGTTGCGTTGTCGTGTATAGCTGTCCATAGAACCTTTCGATCTCCTCCAAGAGCTCAGGCTTGGACGATACGATTCTGCCATCCTCCGTCTTCAGCTTTGTCAGCTGACTCTGCCCAACAGACAGATCCCTCTGGAACACTTTGGAACCCTTATTCTGCTCGATCGCCTCACGAACACGTTTTGTGTTGTATTGGCGGAGATCGCGAGTCAGAGACTTAGAGATCTGTCTGTTGAGGTGCCGATATTTCGGCATGTCGTCGGAGGATAGCAGAACCATCTTGCGCCTTTCCTCTAACAGCTCGAGGGTCGGATCCGAGATCTTGCTGGTTCTCTTGCTTTTCTGGGGCTTAAAGAATTTAGCCCCTGTTTTATGGACAGCATCCACGAACCCGTTACTGTACTCGTCCACATCTACGCATTCACCCAGGCATTCGAAACGGTTCTTGAGTTCGAGCTGAAAGCTCTCGGGGTTTTGGATATGAACCGGTGCCGGTCGGAGCGTGGACTTTATCAACCTCTTGTACAGATATTCAATGTGCCTCTTACCATTCGGTGATCGCTCTCCACTTTAAGTGAATTGATCACGGAGACATCATTGAATATCTGCCTCTTCGTCGACATGATAAAGTCGATCTCATTTTTGGTTGCACCGTCTGGACTTACCCAGGTCCACTTGCGGCATTCTCGCTTCTTGAAGAAGGAGTTCATCATATAGAGTCCTTCCTTCTCCATAAAGCTAGCCAGCAAGTGACCCCGGGAATTCCGATGCCCATAACCAAATTGCCCCCCTCTCAGCTCATCACCGTCGCCTTTGCCCAGTTTCGCGTTAAAATCTCCCATGACCACGGTGTAATGGGTTTTGTAGCCATGTATAGCCCGAGATATATCCTCGTACATGGCTTCCACCTCCTCATCGGGGTGCGACGAGGTCGGAGCGTATACCTATATGACCTTCAGCGAATACCGCTTGGATATTCTGAGTATAAGGTACGCTACCCTGCTCGATACACTCCCGATATTTACCACGTTGGTCACGAGAGATTTGTGGACGATGAACCCGACACCACCTTGGGACTGTTGGTCGCCCTCCCGGTAGAAGAGCAAGTTACCGGAATTGAGAACTATCGAGTCATCCTCCTGTCTTCGGTCTTCGGATAGGCCTATGATATCCAATCGCAACTTGCTCAATTCTTCTTCCAGCTCGACAATCTTCTCGTCGGTCCGCAGTTTGCGCGTGTTCAGTGTTGCCAGGGCCAATTGTCGTTGGTGGTGGTAGCCCGATCTCTTCCGGAGATTCTTCGCACCCCTTGCCCCGCCGTTACCATGGCCGCTACCATAACCAGGACTAGCGGGGCCGCCGGGGACTAGGGGCCGGTTTTTATAGGTGTGGTTCATGATGGGGGGATTTGCCATAATCGCCACGCTTGGCAGGCGTATTGGCGATCGCAGTGGCGGAAGTCTTTAGTGCTGGACGCTGCTGCCCATCTAGCATCAAGGATTTTCTT